>JAVCKT010025631.1:13178-48129 GCA_032273925.1 Rhynchotus rufescens
ACCAATGGACTTGAATGACGTAGAAAGAGGAATGGTGCTGAGAGGCTCTACTTCAGGAATCTTCTTCATTTGTTTATTTTGGGTAAAAATCAGAGCAGAGACATTATTTTGACAACAGGGATATTGTTGCATAGAAAATGGGCTTGTGAAAATTGATTTCTGAGCTCACTGTTAGGGGAATAAAAAAGAATAATTTCAGTTTGTCCAGACATGCAGATTTTCCAGTTTTCTAGCTGACACCAACCATGGAAAAAAATAATTCTGTGGGTTGGCGAAAACCTTTCTTTTGACACAAAAAAAATGGTGTCATTTACTTCATTTTTCAGAGCTTGTGTTTTCTTTTGTGCTTTTAAAAATATCATGTTTCACAATGGAATATTATTTCAAAGTGAAAAAGTGCAATGTTTTGCCTAGAAACTGCAGAACTAAAACATTTAGATTGAAAGGAAAAAAATATCTAGTCCATTATTTAAGCCAAAACTATTTGTCGAACTTGACATGCATTTGCAAATGGATTCAGTTGCCCTGAAAATTGAGGAAAATTGAATTTTTTTCCTTGCCGATAGCTATTTGCAGGGAGGAGAGAGTGAAAAAGGGTGAAATAGCCTATTTCTGCTCTGGAGTTCATTTGTTCCTGAAGCTCTGTAGCTCAACTGGAGTCCGAAGAGTTCTTCACCATCATGAGCTGTGCTAGTGACAAGGCTGGACAACTGCACTGAGGGTGAGGGTTGGCAGAGGCACTCCCCCAATGTGGCTCCTTGCAGTGGCATGGAGGAGGACTACAGCCCTGCAAGCTCCTCCTCCAAAAATATGAAATTGGAGATTGCACATGGAGATCAAGCAGTAGGATCTCTGGGAGCCACAGTTGCCTGGAAATGACCTTTCAACACCAGACAAGGGAAATGGCAGCTTCCCCTATGTTGAGCACTTGCCCCTGCACCCTCATGCAGCACTTTTACACTGCAAACTCTCAGCAACTCTTGGCAGAGAAATAAATATTATCCTCTCTTCAAAGACAGAAGAACAGATAGCCAGTAAAAGTGTGCTGTTTCCAAGCAGGATGGCTCATAGGGGTTCCCCTCAGGCACAGCCTGGCCTGGGAAGGCACCACAGGCCCTTTGTGTGGTGCGTTGCACTAGTCATTGTGGCTATTTTATATATTATTTATTTATATTTATATATAATATTTATATATTATTTATATTATTATATATTATATATATATTATAAAATAATATTTATATATTATTTATATTATTAGGAGAAACAGCATCAAGGCGTGAAACCTGTTGCTGGATGTGGCGAGGCCATACTTGCAGCACGATATACCAAGACAGCCATTGGGGGGACATTTCTCTTTATAGAAGGGTCTTCACTGCTCAGCCCACATTCGCTCAGCCTCACTCAAAATTTGTGCTTCTCCAGCCATTGCTGGATGGTTACTTTCTACCTCAGTGGCCAAATCAGCTAATGGTATCTGTCTTAAGCAGTCAGACTGAGGAAAAATGTGTTCAGACTGATGCAAATTATTTTGTCGCCTAAGCATTGCTTAATTAACTTGGTTGGAAGGCACAATGGGGATGTGTGCCTGCTTTCTCACAAACACGCTCGTTCCTACAGAGGAAGCTGATGACCCAAGTGACATCTAAACTGCTGTATCCCCTGCAAGGCTGGGGGCAGTTTCTGCTGGGAACTGCCCAGGTAAATCTCTGGCAAAATCAGAGAGAATCTGTGAAGTTCCTCCTCAGATGTTCAGCGGCTTGTGTCTGTACCATAGCAAGCACTGCGTGGACAGTGTGGGATTTTTGTTACAGCAGGATGGAGAGCACTCCAGTGTCACTGGTGTCACAGTGCCCTGGCTTTGCTTTACTGGAGAAGCAGTTTGTAGAACTCTTTCCTGATGTGGAAAAGATTGAAAATTTTGCTTGTTTCTGAACACTGCCCTCAGATGCTCTCTAGATGGTCACTAGGGCCCACTCCGTACCTCTTTTCCACTGATTGCAGAACACCTTTCCCAGCAGGTGTCTAATTCCCCTTGCTTTGTATGAGCATAAATGTTCTGTCCCGCACACAAACCGTGGAAAACACAGGTCCCATCCTCTTTCTTACTAAGACTTAACCATCAACCATGAGGAGAGGCATCTTCCTACCCGCTGGCTCTCTGATTGCATATTTGCTCTGCTGCTTGCCTGCAGGCCCCGCTTCTGGTTCTGGCGCATGGGAACTGGGTACCCTGGCCGCCCTGAGAGCAGGGAGAGCTTCTGGCTCCTGAAAGCTGAGCAGCTAAAACCACCAAGACAGCTGCCAAGAGAGGGCGTTGAGGCACTGTCAGTGGCAAGGCGAGCACAGGAGAGGTTTCACACACTCCCGGGCGCTCAGAGTGGCATTTAGTTATACCATAGGTGCTGCTCTGTAGATGCATGAAAAAGGTGCAGGGGCGTTTTTGAAGGATCTAGCAGGGTCTGGCGGCCAAGCAGCCTGCACATGCTGAGGCAAGACAGTGCTGCGACACATGGTGGGCACAGGCCGGGGCTGCCGGGACTGCGGGGCCCTGTAGCCACAAGCACAGATTATCTTCCTGGCTTCTTATCTTGGCTTTCTTGTTTCTTGCTCACTTAAGGAGGCTCTGGCAGGCAGAAAAAGCAGAGACTCTCAGTCCAGTCTTGCCTTGGCACAACCTTGAGTGTGGAGGCTGAAGAGATAGGGCTGATTCCCACTACCTCTCCAGACTTGAGTGGTCCCCAGGGACCATTTTCTCTTCCACCAAACTGTTTTGGCTGTGGACACTGCTCCTTGCCTGCGAGGTGGGCACAGTACCCATAAAATCTCTCTTGCTTCCCCTCTATCCCAAAGAAAAAACAAAAAAACAAAACAGCAACGAGGACATGAACTCAGATGGTACTTCCCAGCGGCAATGAGGGATCTCACATGGACAACGATTGTGTCTATACCTTGAGAAATGCATGTTATGTCAGAGGATGCCCTTAAGTTGTGTACCTGGGACAGCTTGCTGGCAGGCAGAGGAGAAGGCTTGGTATCATCTGCAAATCCCTGCTTCCTACAGGTTTTCTGACTCTCACAGGTGAGTGCACAGGGCACAGCAGACTCCTGTGGGTTGGTCAGCATCCCCCTCTCATTTCCCTTCTCCAGGAGCACAGGCACATGGAGGGGGTTCCCATGACCTGAAACACCTTCTGGTCATGGTGGAGCACTGTGGCTTTCCTTCCCACAGCACTGGACCTTGAGCATGCTCCCCGTGCACCTTGAAGAGTCCAGGCAGGCACCTCCACAAAATGGAAAGACCATCAATATCTGAGGCTCATGTCAGGCCATGCTGCTGGTGCTCCCTAATGGAGCAGAAACAGCTGAGTGCTCCTCAGACAACTAACTGCAACTTAGAGATGAACAGCAACGTTTATGGAAATGAATACATTTTTAAGGTGAAGCTGGGGTCAGTATGTGTCTTGAAGGAGAATTTCAGCTGAAGCATGAAATGCATTTTGGGTTGATTTCTGAAATCTTTAACTCTCTCTTCCTTAAGAGAAATGCTGTATTTAAAATAACCAAACATCCACAAGTAACAAGCGAGTTGGAGGAAATTAGGTTTTCCAGCACAAACTGTCTGTGTGTCGTCCAGAAAGCCACTGAGCTGCCTGGGGCTCTGCTCTCCTTCTCAGTAAGTAGGCATGCTCATGGCAACCTAGTTGCTGAGTTATAATGGTAGAGTAGGCAAATCGCAGGCCTCTGCTGATAGTCCATAATAGGCAATCTAACAGCAGCATCATTTTAAATACCAGGGCAAGGAAATTGTTTTGGAAAAACTGTTCTGGGCTAGTTCCTTAGATATAAGCAATTATTGGCTTGTAAATGGGTTTTGACTAGCAGCATACACCCACGCTGATGTGATGTTCCCTGTTTGTATGACAGCATCCAGATGTACATTTGCCTGGCGAAAATTTACTGCTACACTTTTTGGCCTGGGCGTCACCTTTTGGAGGCTATAGCTGCCTATGGGATGGAGGGAGAGAAACGTGCGCTAGATCAGTGCAATGAAGACAGAGTCAAAAGCAAGGCAACTGTATTTCTTGCAGGGAAATAGATGGAGACTGCAGAAAGCTATCACAGTTTGGAGCAAGAGAGTTATGATATCCAATCAGGAAACAAGGAAAGAGTACATTTCAGAGCAGTAACTTGTGTTAGCTTCCTGTTAACCGTAATAATAACTATATCCTGGAGTGATCTCAGAGTTCATTTAGACCAAGATACAATTATTACATTGTGTGCAACAAGCACCCTCAATTTGCTGTGTGATATTGAGTCTGCAGTCATCTCATTTAGGAGATCTGGTTTCCAGAGGCTAGTGGGGAACAAAATGCCTTCTTGCACTCACATGACATCACTCACAGCACATTCACACACGTCTATATTCTCCAGCAAATTTGTTGGGTTTGTAGCTAAACACCAGGCAATATATTTCTTTTTTCAGAAATTTTTTTTCTTTTCTGATAGTAGTAAAGTAGATCCTTACCACAGATTACTCTGTGCTAGGCAAAATCTAGCTTGCTTTGTCCAGGGTAAGTGTGGCTGCTCCTCCATCTCCAGTTGTAGGCTGGGGCAAATTGGCAGTGTTCCACATACATTTAGGCCAGAAATTCATGGAAAACATGATGCACAGCACTTGCAAGCTGTTGGAAATGCTCTCATTAACTTCAGCAGGCTTGGTGTTCATCTCTGTGAGACAAAACAGAAGCTGTTAGAGTAATAAAGCTGACACACCCCAAGCTTAAATTTGGACAAGCTTTTTAATACACAACTGAAGAGATTACAGGAATGACCTACTTGTTTATATGTGGCAAATCTGTGAAATGTGCAGAAGGCTTTGCTCATTAGGGGAAGAAGTTCGCAGGGTGGAGTCTCTCCACCAGTGCTAAAGCTGCAGCCAAGCAAGCACATGAGAGAAGGAGGCTCCAAGGAGCTGAGCTTTTGCATGTTTTTGGAAATTCCCCATGCTATCCCTAATTTTTACAGACAAGAGGTTTTGTACTTTAAGGCAGGGATGGCTAGTTCGGACCTCAAAGGCCACTAGTGGTTTGGAAGCAGTGAGAGCCTATCTCCATCACCAGTCCTGTCTCACACAGTCAGCAATGGGGCGCACAAGCCCAAGCAGGGCAATGTCACATTGTACCCTGCAAGCTACTCAGTGGTCCTGGATTTTGTGAACTCTAAAATATGCCACACTGCAGTCTGGGATCTAACATTTCTCTATTCTGATCTTATATATTATCATTATTTAAGTATTTTTTGGTTGTGATCAACATTTTTTTTTTAAGCCATACAATAATATGCAGTGGGAAGGGAAATCATGGGGAGTGTCTGTGCAACCCGACCCACAGCAACAAGAGGTCTGAGTTCTGGATCCCCCTTCACAGAGGATTCATGGATTACTGCCTATTGCGTAGCTCCATAGAAGAGGGGAAAACGTGATCCTGGTGCAAAGGAGGATTCCTTAAGGGAAGGGTTTGTCTTCTATCCTGCTGGCTGGAGGAACAAGTACCTCAGAGGCACCGCAGTTAGTCAGAGACTTCCTAAAATGGGATCTAAGGAAAGAAATGGAAGATATACTGTAACTTACTGGATATTATAGCTCAGGTTTCTCTATAGTGAGCACAACTCCTGTTGCACAGAGTACCAGTTCCAGGAAAAAGGGAGTTGTGGCTTAGATCATCAGAGCAGTTTGCCCGTCTGTTAAGCAAGAGACACTGAGTTTATTTCCTGAGCTGATTCTCAGCTATCTGATTCTCAGCTATATGACTATCCAGAGCTCCAGAGCAATGGGCATTGTGGTACAGCATTGTCAAGGTGCTCTGCAGTGTGCTGTACATGAGTATCAGAGCTGCATTACACCTCTCATGATTTCCTGACTTCAGGGAGGAGGTAGACCTGCTGCTGGGACTCATCCAAAGAGATAACACTGAGCTTCATATGTCCTTCAGCAAGGAAGAAAGTTCATCACGAACCATATGAAGCATATGCATCATGAAGCATGTGACTGCCTGCACAAACACACGGACCGATCTGGCCTGGGCCTGAGTCCTGACGTGCACTGCCCCCTTGGGCAACATTAGCCCTGCATATGCTCATCCCCAAGCTGCTGCCATGCTCCTATGCTTAGGACCCTGGGTTGTTCTGTTTCCTTGATATCACTGCAAGAGAAGGGGACAAGCCTGCCAAAGGGTAGGAGGCACCTACATGGGCTTCCTATGTCCTAGTTGCTCCTCTCACATCCCAGCTGAGTGGGTGCAAAGCTCTCCTGACCAATTACCCTTTAGGTAGGCAGAGTAGAAGGCAACAAATCCGGTCCTGGGGTCACAACAGTGCAGCTGCAGGCGTCCTTGGGCCAGTGACAAGGAAAAAAAGTGTGCAGTTATAAATCTGCAGTGTGGTCTTAATAGCTTTAGGTTACAGGTGTGTAGATTAAATTTCAAACCTATATTTCACAGGAAGTCAGGCAGAGGCATGTCAAGGCACCGTGACTTAACAGCCTTCTAATAGTCTGCTAAAAGTATGGCAAGTGGACTGGCCAGAGCAATGAAATAAAGCAAAGCAATGAAATGTAGGATGAGGAGCAGGAGAATTGCCTAGTGGTGAGGTCTGGGCTGTAAAGAAGCATCTTGAGAAAGTGCCGCAAGCTTCTCTTCAATTGAGTTATTTAAAAAAAAATGACCTGGACAAATGCTAGGGGGAGTATATTACCTGAGCAGTGTGAAAAAGAGACATTTTTTTTTGTCAGAAAAAGGATGACAGAGGGACATGCTGTTCCTTTTTTAACAATTTTACCCTGAATACTGTTGCTTCCTTTGAAGAGTCAGGAGGAAGTCTGGTTCATTAGTTTCTTTCTAGATGGGAGGTTTTAGTTGTTCCTAAAGAAAAAGAAATATTTTCATTCTGAAGTTCTAAATTAAACACTTTGTGCTGGATGCAAGAGGGATTGGAGGGAAGACATTTGCCCTCCACAAGACTAACCTCTCAAAACCCAGCTTTAGACCCACTCCACGCTGTTTTTCCAATCCGCCCCATGGTGCTGCCAGCTGCTATCTGCCAGGAGGACAGGCCAGCAGCAATGGCTTGGCTAGCAAGCAAAGGCAGCACTTACCGCAGTCCGCTGGAAATGAAGTGTCTTTTCTCTCCAGTGATAGCTTCCTTCAGCTCCCAGGCAGTTCTTGACTGTCCTCCTTGCATTTCGGCAGCAAGCCCCTGTGCTTCTGGATGTGCTGCCTCAGCAGATGGCTCTACCAAATCCAGCCACGGTGCTGTGCTTTCTGCAGGCTGCCAGCAAGCAGCCTCTGGCTCTGGGTGACAGCTTGTTCCTTGTGGAAATGTGTGGCACATGAGGCCTTGGTTTTGGTAAGCAGCTGATTAGGACGAGCAAGGAAGGGATCAAATATGTAGCGCTGGCTCCCGCTGCCTGGGAGAGCAGTTTTGGCCTTTCAGCGATGCTGTCTCTTCTACAGAACTGCCTTTCCTTCCCTATGACCCAGAGGTAGCATCCCTGACCCTCTTAACCTGCAGGGACTGCCTGTGAGACCACATCAGAGCAGAGAAAGGGACGCTGGCGGGGGGGAGCTGAGTCCTCTGTATAAAATGATGAGCTGCTAATAAATATTCAACTTATTTAGAATTGCAAATACCCAGGAAAGGAAACCAGTAAACAAAAGAAGCTGCAATCAGCATCCTGGCTAAAAATCAGGAATGGTGAAATGAAGTGATGAATGTAGCGGGAGCTGAAGAAGGCAAGTGGCCAACCAGGCTTGTGCTACAGCAATTCTCAAATCCAAGAAAGCAGAAACTCAAAAGGAAGCCGCTTAAGTTAGGCCCCTCTTAATAAGACACAAATGCACCAGAAAATATTGCCTGCTAACAGTATTCATAAGCTGCTCCCAAGATGTTTTGATTAAACTGCTGTTGTCTTTCTAGTGTATTAATGGTTTTTAATCTCTCTTGATGCCTTGGGGCGAAGGGGTCTACTGCTTCACAGCAGCTTGGTGAGCTGAGACTTCTCCCTGGTGAATGCATCTCTCATGCCAGAATCACAGCTTTTAATTTTTAAAAATGTGAGTTTTTAGCAGAGGGAGAACCCGCAGCATGTGAGTAGGGTGAACTACTGTGATGTTTCATATGAAAGGAGCCTGCAACAAGCTCCTCTGGGAGACACACACGTCTCCCCTATTCCCTGTGGTACACTGAAGCCTAATGTCAGCACTGGTGAATATTTCACTGCTGAACAAAATCTAAGTGCACCCTTGTGCCCAGCTGACGTGCTGGGGAGAAGTGGGCAACACATCTCTAGCTGTTCCTTTGTCGAGCTGCCAGGAATGGGCAGAGACCCACCTAGACTGCCCAAGCCAGCCAGAGGTGTGTGTGTGTAGGGGAGTTTAAGCCTCTCCTTAGGGAAATCTCACAGCTCCCACCTCTCCTCCCCACCACCACAATGTGTGGCTTGCAGGTGACACATTACCTGTAAGCTGCACCTACCTCTTCCCTCCCATGTGTCCCCTGCTATGGTCACCCAAGCTGGAGAGTCGAACAGCCTTTTGCTGATCCCTAAGGCAATATTCACCCAATCCCAATGTATATTTAGGCAAGACAAAGCTCTGCAACCCACAGCCAGGGTGCAATGTGTGGCTATGTGCCTCCTGAAGGGAGGCACGCCTCACCTCTGTGTCAAGCAGGCAGTGCCAGCACAGGGTCCAGGCAGGCTGGAGAGGAGCAGGGCAGCAGGGCAGAGGAGTCAGCACAGGGAGAAGCATGGGGACCTTGTCACAGCGGTGCCACAGCGGGAGGATCCAAAGGAGCACACTGCAAGGGGTTAGCACAGAAAGGATGCATGCCTTGAGCTCTCCTTTGTGACTCCCTTCTTGCCAGCAGCTAATGGGATGGCCCCAAACCCTATTAGGACTTTTCACATCGAGGAATTTCATCTTCCCTGTGAGCATGTTTAGTCAGAACATGGGATATGTGAGGGTTGATTTCTGGTGCTCAGTGGCCCTAGTTTAATGCTGAAGTGCTGAGAGATGAGGATAGCAAGCCTCCTTGCTTCACTTCCTGAGGAATCATTCTCCTTGAGCTGGGAAAAAAACTTCTTTCATACCATTGTTCCAAAACATGTGCTCCATGCTCGTACTAAATTGGGAGCACATCTACCCATCTCCTAGAGGGCTTTTACAGAAATGAATAGGTGGGATGGGCTGGAAGCAAGAGGAGGCTTTTCCATCTGTGAGCACAAGGGGAAATGCAGCGGCTGCAAAGGTGCTTGCACGGCTCACACTGTAGGCTCTCCTCTCTGCTCTGTCTGTGCTGGGCACCAGGGAGCATCAGTGATGTGAGCAGACAGTTCCTGCATCCTCTGGGTACGGGAGCTGCTTGTTGCTTACAGAGAATGAAAACATATTAAAGTAAGAAACTGCTGCAATAGTCATTTTCTGATTCTCCACTCAGAGAACTGGCTTCCCCGGAAAATAGGTCACTTACATAAAAAGCACCTTATTATCACACCACAGTGGTGAAGGAAAGAGATGGCTCAAGAGACATTTTCACTTTGAGCCCCCATTCTTGGGTACTTAGATATTTCTGGAAAATTGACCCCTTGGGCTGCAATTTCTCATACCCCTTTTTAACCTTTAAGGTGAAATTCAGGAGCTACATGAAACTAAGGGGGAAAAAAAAGATAGGTCATATCTTAACCCTTGGGAGGGAACTGCATGTGAACTAACTGTTTTTCATGGGATTGGGGTGAGTCGTTAGCCCTTATTTTTTATCAAGGTTGGATTGGGACTCCCAGCAAAAAGTAGATTTATGTCCCCCCTCTATGTCTTTCTGCAATAAACCTCTGCCTCTCAGAAATGTGTTTGCTTTTCTCCTCTAACTCATTGCCTAAACTCATTGTTTAGGTTTTCCTAGTATGGGAAACAACTGGTGAAAGTGAAGTAGGAGAGGAGGATTCCCAAGAAGAGTGGGAGTTGCTGATCCTGGGTTTACTTGAGATGGGTAAGAGGGGAACAGCATCACAAAAATTCATCTCTGAATCTTCATCCTTGCCATTGGTAAGGAAAGGAGAGGCATCCTGCATGCAGCAAAGAGACTGGAACTGTGAGGTGGTAAATGGGTGGGTAACTGATAAGAGGGATGCTCTGCCTGTCACAGAGACTTTGGAAGAGGGAAGAGGGGATAATTCTGGTGATCTTCAGGGTTGGACCTCATCAGCATGCCCATCTCTCCCAACGGAGCGGGTTGCTGGCCACCTTACTGGCACAGCAGCCCCATCCCAATTGAGAGTGCATATGCTGTGGACAATACAGCTTCTGTGGTAGGGGCAACTCTGCTGTGGCAGTGCTGCAGGCATGGAGCAGAATACTTGGCACCACAACATAGAGGAGATGCTTCCAAAAAATATGAGCAATTACCCTCACAATGGTCGCAGCCGGTGAGCAGGACTAATTTACATAGTAGGAGCTGGGAGATAGATGGCTCTTTAAACCAGATCTGTCATTCCTGGCTCTCTCGCTGTCTCTGACGCTTTGATGTTCCTCTTTGAAGAACTCTCCTCCCTTGCTATTGCTGGCTCCCTTGGTGCAGCTCCGGCTCTCCAAATCACTGCTGTGCTGGTACGGCTGCATCTTGGCAGGAAGGACACAGCACAAATGACAGCTGGCACCCCGAAAGTCAGCACTGGCAGGGGGCTATAGGGAGGCAAGGCAGGCTCCAGTGGGCACCCAGGCATTTGGTCAGTGCAAGATCTCATCCAGCTTCACAGAGCCCAATGTGAACAATAATGGCAATAACACCGTGTGGCTTTTTATTACTGCCTTGGCATCAGCGTGGGAGAAGAAATGTATTATGTAAAAATAGACAGAGGTGGTGTGATAGGCTGGGGCATGGGGTATCCTGATTCTCCAACACTACAAGACCATTGAGCCCTTCCTAGTATTGCAAGTTGTAAGGCATCTCTCACTTCATCAGCATCCCTGGAGGTATAAGTCCTGGAAAGGGACTTAAGGAGAGAAAGGAAGATGAGACCTGTGTGAGAGAAATGTTATTGAGCAACTGAACTCAGGAAAGCTGGACACTTAACTGAAACAGCCCAGAGGCCCTTCTGAGCGGCAGGAGATACTGAGAAGACTGTCTTGCCAGTAAGAGTAAGATCATGCTGTGGGACAGAGGACCCTCACAGTGAACAAGGTATAGAGGATGAGAGAGAGGCAGATTGATTAGAAGAGATAAGTCTAGGAACAGTTATATAAATCCTGAAAAAGGCTGATATTGGATTGAAATCTTGCTTTTTTTTAAAAAAAAAAGGGGGGGGGGATTGAAATTTTGCTTTTCTTTTGCCTCTCCTGCAGCTAATTCATGCTTTCCTTTGGGTTCCCAAAAGAATGAGGAGTCATGCCCTCACTAGGAGGTGTTCCTCTGTTTCCTAGACTCTTCAGGGCCACCTGTGATGTACAAGGCCAGTCTTCCCCCCTTGTATGCCCAATGCTTCATATGCCCACAGTCACTCAAATTAAGGTTGGGGAAGGGTGTTGGCTGGCTATAAACAGGTTGGTGAAAGGGAAAGAATGTCCTCTCTCCTGTGACTATTAGTGAATAAACAGGTTATGAGCACTGCTAGATAAATCCACAGTTGTTGTCTTCCTGCTTTAATCTCCACCTGCCTCCAGTGATTACTTTTCTCTTTGGCCATGGCAGACTATCGGACTAGCAATCAAGTATGGTTTATTCTGCTTTTCTGGCTCAGCAGTAACAGATGATGCCGTAAAGCTAAACTAAGCTAAGCTACTTGTGGATCACACCTTGAATGCCATGGAAAAAAGTTTCTTTGTAACCGCAAAGTGCTGCTGAGTGGATTTGTGTTCACATTCGCTTGCCCTTTTTGTCTTGAAAGGAGATTTTTCAAGCTGAAAACTGCAGCAGTGTATGTATTGAAGGGGCATAAAATGCCTGAGACACACACTGACCTTCACTACACAGAGTATTTTCATAAAGCTTACCTGGTCTTTAGAGGTCATCCTGCATTTTCCATAATGATAGAGAGCCAGAACCCCAGCTGCTATAAATCAATGCAGCCTGCTTGAGCAGGGCTGGATTCTTCAGCTGAAAATTTGCTGAATAGGTTTTGATAGATGTCTGTAAAATAAAAAGTGGCCCACAGAGGGCAAGTAGGGAACACCCCTTCCCTAGCTCTTGTCCTACAGCACGAAAAGGGCATCAGCTGAGCTACCCTAGCAGACATTCAAAACATGACAGGGAGTAGCTCTTACTATGGGCTGCCATTAATCTGGGGAAAACCCTGCCACAGTATACTATGCATTTATGGTTATGTGCCTCAAAAAGCATTTGGACGAATTCCTTTGAGAGCTATTAAAAACAAGAAAAAAACATGTTTTGTTGCTCAAGAGTCCCCTGAGCCATGGATTATCAGAAACCAGGGAGAGACAGCATGAAAAAGAGGATTGTGGTTAGCTAGCTCCCACAAAACATTCTTGCCCTTTAAAATAAGAATACCCTAGTATGATATTACTAAAGGAGCCAGAAAGGGCAGCCCTCCTGCAGTCCCCCTTTACACACTTCCCAGGTGGGGTGGATTGGCTGAGCACAAAGAAGCCCTGTAATCAAGGGCTAGCCCATTGCCATGGATCTGCAAAGCCTTATGTTAAGGGGTGAAGAGGAAGGGATGTGTGCATGATAAGCTTTTCTTGGGGCAAAAGAAAGGTGAGAAAACAGAGGCACTTTCCCTCCCTAAGTAAGTCTGACTGTCATGGCTGCGGCAATGATTGTCACTGTAATTAATTCCTTTCTGACATCTCTTTGGCAGATGTCCTCAGGTCTGCAGGAGCAAGGCTGTCACCTTAGCAGCTGCAGGGAGTGAGGTCTGAACAAGAAATAAATGACCGGGGCAAGGGTGCTTTCTTCTGTTGTGCAGCTTAACTGAGCTATAAAAGGAAGAAGCATTTTTGTGTAGGCAGAAGAGGTTTATCTGTCTATGTCCCTGCAGGCTTTTTGAGGGGAAAGGGCTCCATTCTCCCTCATGTGACCATCCCTGGTTTACACCATGAAGACCAAAGTGGACACTTCTGTGTGGGGCAATTTGTGCACAGTACCAAGGAAAGTAAGGCAAAGCAGAGTACCTATCTCATTGCAAACATGACCCCAATGTCCAGCAGCTGTTTGACACTCCATTAAACAACTCCAGCTGCAATTAATATCATCTCAAGTGAGACTTTGAACTGCTAGGTCTTAGTATTAAAGGTCTGAAGGGACTACTAAAAGCAAATTTTTTTTCTCCTTTTGTCTTCTTTTGTGTCCCACTTGCAGGATTCTGCAAGAGGCTGAAAGAAGGAACCAGAGGCACTTTTGGATAGTGAAACTCTTCTTCTAGCATAACATAACTGTCAGCCCCATCTCTGCTTTTGGATACTGTCATGATTGTTGCTCTTATTGCTGTTAGGTGGTGGTGGTAGAGGGGAGGGCAGGGAGGCACAAAGGCCATAATTATATGCTTTTCTGTTGGGATTTCATTGCTGGGGGTCTGGTACATCTGAGGGCACAGAGCCAGGCATGTCCTGTAGTTGTGTCTCCATTTGGACCAGACTGGTTTCAACTACCGCACCTATTTCTGCTACAGGTTTAAGAGGTCTAGAAATCGTAAAAGCATGTACCAACCTCCCATCTTCAGGACAGCTAAATGGGGAGCCCATTGCAGTCTGGTGATGAGAGAGCCTAGTCTGGGATATGACCATCCTCCATTGGCCCTGGCTACACCTCCACAGGGATGTAGCTCACTCCTGCTCTCTCTGCCTTTGCATGCAAGTATGTCTGTCTGACAGCTCCAAGGGCTTCAGACACAGGACACATTAAGGGACAATATGGGGCTCTGAGTGTATCTAAAGTGTTACTGCACACAATTCTGTATGCTGCTAAATAATAAAGTCTTACCTTGGCTTAGCTTCCAGTGGTTAGGTCTTTTTTGGAAATGTTAGGTGGGTTGAATTGCCAGATGTACAAGAGGGCCCTACTGTCTACTTTACATACAGAGGATTTCACTTACCTGAATTGAATTAGGGTTTTTCCCCCCACCACTTCATGTAATTCCTGTTTATTACACAACTTTCCTTATTGACGTAGTGTCTTGAACAATAAATGATGCATGAGCTAGCTGAACAGTTACTGGAAAGTGTCCCTGGGTAAGCTCTGGGGAGGAACAGTTGCCTCACTAATGGAGGAAAAGTCTAACTACTTCCTAAATCAATTAACCTGAAAGGCTAGAGTACAAGTCCAGGCTGTTCTAAGCATGTGCACACACTCATGTTCACTTACTGCAGCGCTCTCAGGTATGTGTAAAGGCAGGATGCCCCAAAACACTCTTGTTAGCCCACATACGGTCCCAGCTGCACTAGCAGCCTGCTGAACCATGTTCCCTACATATACCTTCTCCTCCCTCCCCATTGCGTGCCTCAGACTCAGAGGTCCTCACTGCACATATTCCTACTGCTGCATGTATGTGTGTAACTCACGGCTCAGCAGTCCTTTGTTCCCCAGCTGTAGCCAACCCCACTGGGGACACATGCCTGTTCTCCACCAGACAGCCCAGGTTTCAAGCTGAAGCCATAAAAATTCATGCTTTTTAACTCTGCAAGTCCTCAAGGTAATGGTCAGCTCACGCACACGCTTTTTTGTATAATGCCTCTTTGTTCCTGCTCATTGCTTGGAGGAAAAGGGTAACTGCTTGCTGACAGACAGCACTAGCGTTGAAAGAAAAGGGGAACTAGGCAGAAGTCATTATTTCCGATCACTGGTATTCATGCCGGAGGTGAGATAGAGGTGTTGGATTGCCAGGACGCATGCCTGAATCCAGCCCTCCCAGTCACCAAGCCACAGGAACATTCAGGACTGGTTATAGTCAGAGGCCAACACAGTTCTCATGTGCTTCATGAAGAAGTTGAGTGGGAAGCAGCATATATTTTGTCTCTGTTCCTGGAAATCTGGTACGCCCCACTTAAAAGGGAAAAACAGCATGGAAAGGGCTGAGACATGCACGTAGACTCCAAATGAAAAAGCCTGAAGAGAGAAAATGGTCTGGTAAATAGAGTGAAATCAAAGGAAAGGGCTATTTTTGGAGCATGGCTCAAAAGCAAAAGTGCAGTAAGAAAGTCAGCACTTGATGGAAAGGCAGGCAGAAGGGGCTCAGCAGAGAAACAGGTGGCAAAGGACATGACAAAATGTTTCCCTCTCAGATTGTGCTGTGCTTGTCAGGAGTGAAGGTGCTGGAACTGGAGACCAGGCTAAACTGGGGATAGGAGGATATGCGGAGCAAGATGAGAAGCATGGGAGGCCCACACAACAGTGAAAAAGGAAAAAAAAAGGAGAGTATACATGGAGTTGCACATCTCTTGGCATAACTTAAAGGTCAAAAGAAGGAGGACAGGGGCAGGGGAGCAAGCAAGAGGTGTCTGAGGGCACCCACAGGCATTACTGCAGGGGGATGAGTGGCATGGTGGGGAAGAAAGAAAATTTCTTATGTTGTTGCAGCTCCACTGCTGTACCACAAGAAAGGAAGTGTGGTTTGTGCTAAAAGTCCACCATGATGGATCCCAGAAAGCTTTCCAGGAGACAGGTTTAGGCACCAATTTTAGTCCAGATGGGCACAGCTGGTACATCTAGCTATGAGGAGGGTGAGGAGCCCTGGGGCCCTAGGCACGGCACCAGTGTTCACCTCAAACACCCCAGCAGCATAGGCAGCAGATCCACTCACATGTGCCCGGCAAGGAGCAACACGCTTTGGACTCGGTGCACTGTGTCTCATCGCAGCACAGTGCACAATGGTGAAGACAGAATCATTCAGCCTGAGTCCAGGAGCTCCTGGGGGAGGTCTCCTCCTCATTATCTCTGATAAGAAGAGGATCATGGCCTGCACAGGGTAGGCAAAGATGCTGCTGCAGAGCAGGCTGAGAAAGCAAACTAACCAGCAAGTCCTATTTCCAGGGCAGCACCATTGACTGGCAGACATGAAACAAAGCTGAATCACTGTATTATAATTTCAAGCTCCATTAAAGAAACGTGGGGATGGGGATAGCGGAGAGAAGGAGGAGGCAGGGAGAGATGAAGAGAAAATTGAACAAAGCAGAGCAGCACCTGAAGGGGAAAGAAATGCAGCTTATAGACTCAGAAGGAGGAATTGCAAACAGATGAGATTAAAAGGGAACCCATGAGACCATCTCTTTAAATACAGCAAGATTCACTTACTCTATACTGAGCCAGGCTTGTTGAAAGCTAGGGGCATGGTCCCTGCTGAGATTTGCCAGCTGATCGAGCAGTGGAAACCCATCTCTCCCCACATACCAGCAAGGTGCCCTCTTCTACCTATGTTATTTTGGAAGTCCCATTGCTAATAAATTTACTACAGAGTAAGCCTAGCAGGGAAGCTTTTAAGTTGGCTACACTTCAGCACTGAGCATTTTAAATGATCTCTTATCCAGGGGCATGTTGTCATGTCAGAACTAGTATCACGTGCTTGGAAGTGCAGCATGGGGTATCTAGGAGATGCCTCTGCTGTGCAGGGAGGCCTGCACTCACTTTCCTGGGAATAGCTGGTCCCAGAGGTAGGGAGGAAACCTTCAAGAGGAAAAGGAAGAAATAGAAGACCTAATGAGACTGATCCCAGGAGAAATTTCTGGCTTCAGAATTAGTACATAGGGCATGGAGGTGGTAATGTGGCAAGGTGAAGCCATGTGCCTGACCCTATCAGCTGGGTCTTGACCATTTCAGCTCTCCATAAGAACATTAGCAGGGTGTAGTCTGGATAGAGTTCTGCAAGTCTGGACTTTTTTCTCCCATGACTGTAGGTTTAACAGATTTTTAATAGCTCATGAGATTGGCCAGGCTCAGCATTTGGTGAGAGACAGGCACAGAATTGCCTGTTTGCTATTGAGGGGGACACAGAGGGGACTGCAGGCTTTTTTATACTGCTATGGTCTGGTCCACTGTGAGGAGTAGTGGCCAGCTGAAATGGCTGGAGCAATGAGGGACTGAATCTAAACTAGAAGTGGTCAGCAGGAGTGTCCTTGCTCATGTCTGAAGCTCACTGGTGATGAAGTCTGAAGCTCAGCCTGATGTCTTCTTTAAATTTAATGTGTATAATGATACTCAGTTTACCCCCCCACACACCTCCTCAGCTTCTATGCTCACATCTTAAGCTTTATGGAATTGCCTAGCTGAAAGAGACTGAATTCCTTGGGACAGTGACCAGTTTCCATTTGCTATGAAAAATGCTAATGGGTCTGTATAAATAACAATGAATTGCAACAGGGCAATCATTACTTCATTTCTTAAGCTGTTGCCTGGCACTGCTATGTGCCATTAGATATCTGCCACATTATGCTTCAGGAACTCTTGGGTTTGGGGGGCATTTGCTCTATGGAAATTAGAGTAATTTCAGAGCTCTTCTGACTTCAGCTTCATCTGCACAACCCACGCAGAGGCCTGAGAGACTGGCAGCTGCCAAGGCAGAACCCATTCCGTCCCTGCTCTTCTTCTTCAGAGCTCGCCATGCTGACAGCCAAGTGACTTGGTGAAGACCATGGGCTGGCTCCTGGCAGGAGTCCTGTCATGGGTCGGCATTTGCCAGGCAGAGAGACACTGTAAACCGAAGCATGCACATTACTCTTCTTTCGACGTGGAGCTCTGCTGGATTTTGTGGCCAGTCACCTCGGTTTTTGGTCTACCTTTGAATCCTGGGGATGGTGAGGTACTGCCCGGACCCTCCATTAATCAGAAATAAAAGCTGCCTTGCTCAGTCCCTAAGGTCAGTGAACAGGACCTAAGGAGGGGCCATATCAAGAGCTGATAATATTAAGGCGGTAGTAGAGACTAAAACCAGCTGTTTTTGTGTTTGTAGTGGTGCCTTTCCTAGGGAGTTTAAACATATATCTTATATCCAGCTACAAGCCTCCAGCTATATATTCCCATACCCAGGACACCGACAACCTGATCCTAACAGAAGCTCCAGGGCACTATTGTAATGCAAATAATGATAAATAGCACCTATAATAAAACACCAGCAGCCACTACCAGCTCCCTAACAATCCCAAACTAGACATAGCAGGTTTCATATCATGTAGGTTATGTCAGGAAGCGTGAGCAATAAGATTGCAGCTGTCAGCAATAGAACCGACTTGCTGGCATACCTGCCTCTTGTAGGGAGCAAACCTGCCTATGTGCAGAGTGGGGCCTGCACCTTCGGGTGCACCACTCACCATGACCTGAGCAAACGCCTACAGGTTGGGAGGGCAGGTGGGAGAACGTGCTGGGAAAAACTTCCTCTGTATGTGTGCATATACACCATGTAATTAAGTCACTGATTATGAGGACAGCCATGTGTGCTGATGTCAGTTAAAATGGCTTTGGATTAAAGTCTCTTTTCCTGAGCTCCCTGAAGGAAAGGAGTCCAGGGGGCTACTGCCGTGCAGCAAGGTAGTGGGGGAGGAAAGGTCGCCTCCCTGGTGCTCCGCTGAGGGTCTGCATCAGAAGCAGCCCAGGCTGGAGCGACATGTGCTGTGAACAGTGCCAGTAGTAGATGAAACCCCACAGCAAGTTCCATTCCCACACCATGGACTCCCTCCCTGAGCTCATCACTCTTGAAGAAAGACGACTAATGTAGCAGCTGGCTGAGGTTGGAGGTGAGACCAGCAGCAGGTGTGGAGAGCCACTGCCTACTTATTTTACAGAAGCTCAGAGCTGTCAGAAAGCTTGTGCAGGGCTGTCTGTTTGGTCCTGTGCTCTTCAGACTCCATCCTTTGTGCTGTGCTGAAAAGTGTACAGAGGTAGGTGTTTTTATTTGATAGCCTTTTATGTTCTTCTTATCTCTTTTTCTCTAACAGTTGCTCTGGCTTGACTACCATGTATAGGTTAATAAGAAATTATGATGAGGAATCTGACTCGCTCTCAGAGGAGTCTTTTTCCCTTGAGAGAAAGTAGATTAACAGAAACTAGCACCCTAATGTTTTGCCCCTTGGCCACTGAAATCTATTGTTACAGCTTCAAGGGAAGTTCAGCTTTCTCCCATCTATTCAGTTTAGAGCTGCAGGATACCACAGAAGGGAGTGAATATGCGTGAGCAATTATTACTGATCAGTCTGCTTGATGCTGCTTGCAGTATGTTACAGCCCCGCTTAAGCAAACACAAGAATGAGTGCACTGGGGGCAGCTACACCAGTGTCATGTACTAGCTGCACTGCACTTGCAGTGACTTACAGCAAATACTTAAGGAAGGATTACATAAACAGGGCAAAAGTAGTGATGTGTCCTCTCACAGATCTTGTGGTCTTTCTCCAGTAAGTAGTGGTCTTTCTCCAGTAAGTAGCTTAAGGATTACCTGAGCAAATGGATGCATCTAGACCCTTTATTGAGGTAGTTATGCACATATCTATCCTTTATGAATATGTCTAGCATCTTTTTAAGCCTATCTATATTCCAGGGAAGAAAATGGGACCATTTTCTGTAAAGTACTAGGAAACTACACCCTGAAAAGCTGCACTGTATCACAGAGCACTTAGATAATAAATCCAAGCGCTAAAAAGAACTCCAAGCAAAGGAGGAGGAATTACAAGAAGGTATTGGGAGACTACCCATCAGCATGATAAGTGATGACCTCAGCACAGCTGTAGCCTTTTGCTTGTGGAGTGTTTTTGTAGTCCTTGGGTGTATTATTGTAGGAATTTAGAGAAGGAGGCAACTTTTCAGATGTTTATGCTTTTTCCATGAAGAGGGACAATAAGGCAAAAAGCACTAATGAGTGTCTGAAAATATGATACTTGAGGTGATGGAGGTAGGAGTTGGCACTTCTCTGGTGAAAGGGTATGAGAGGTAGGAGGTGAGAAGCTGCAGATTAAGACTGTGGGAAGAGGCAAGAAGTGACTCTTATCTCGAATCCCCGGGGAGGAAGTTTTTGGAATGCGTGTGCATGTAATAGTTTCTCTACTCTGGAAAAGAATCAAGTGTTTTTGGGAAGGGTTAGGAGAGAACTAGAAAATCAAGCTGCATCTCCTTTTACTGCCACCAAAAAAATCAATTATACTTCACATTGAGGCCTTGCAGCAAGGGGAAGCAGGCTTATGCTGTATCTCATTGTGTATGGTAAACACGGCCCTTAATTTCAGATTAAGATTTAATGTGTGAAACTTCACTGATTGGCAAAGAAGACATTGCATAGGCAGGTCTGAGCACCCACCTCACAGGGCCAAGACGGCGTGATCGAGTGAGGCAAGTTAGGATTGGGAAGCTATGAAGTCATGGAATTAAGATGCCTTTTGCTGAGGATCAGATAATATCACTTGCCCATTGCTCCTCCTGGGGAAGGGTGTGTACCTGGGCGGTCACTCTGATTCACACCAAGTTGCTCAGCTATAACCTCACTTTTGTGGTCCTGTGTTGCTCTTGGGACAGGGAGTGCTGTCCTTTGTTCTATCCCTAAATACCAACAGAAATCATCATGTAGTGTGACTTATGAAATGTGTAGTAGTCAACAACAAAAAAACTATATAGAAAGAGATCTTCTGTTAGCAAGATCTCTGGAAACAGTTCCCTGCTCCATCATAACCTTACACCAATTGTTGCAGTTGAGATGGGGAGAGCTCAGTGTAGCAGAAGAAACACAGTGAAGACTTTAAAAGCAGTCTCTGAGTCTGTTTTCTCTCTACAGGGCAGTCCCACTTACAAGGACAGACTCGCTGATCAAAGCATAACTGCATGCCTTTAGGATAAAGGTGAGAGATGAGCATCTGCCATGAGAGCAATTAGATGTGGTTGCCCAGGGCAGCCTGGGAACCCATGGTGCATGTGGAGTGGAGACCTTGGCCGTTTCAGGCCTAATGCCTCTCACACCCAGGCTGTTTCTTAACAGTCGTTACTCATATTTTCTTGGAGAGTTAAAGTCCCTCTACTTGTGACTAGGTCAGCCATGCAAGGAATGCACACTTTTTAAGACCGTTCCTAGAATTATTATTCCATTATTTACTTTGGCTAAATGGTTCAGGCCCTGAGTAGCTGTCCTTCTAATCCCAGCAGCTGCACTGCAATCCCTTTTCCATTTGGCAAATGGGATTACTAGATCTACCGCCCCTTCACTGGCTCGGGTTTACCAAGCTTCCAATGAAGCTACCAGCCCCAGAGAGTGTCCTGGGAGGTGTGGGGAGGCCTGGGGTGTGTGCGCCTCTCCAGGGAGAGTGCTTGTGCTCCCTGTTAGTGTCAAAGGCAAGGAGGAGGCACCCCTGCGATTATGGAGCTCCTCCTGAATGCTGCAGCTGAGGTGCCTGGAAGATCAACTGGGCTGTAGATTTCCCCCTCCCCTCTTTTTCCCCCCTTTGCCTCACTTCAGATAATTTGATGTTGAATATTTAAGACTGTGCTGTTGTCTTCAGTTCACCTCATTTGACCTTGTGATCTTAAGGATAATGGCAAATGATGATGAAGATGATAACATTTGGCTGTTTTACAGTGCTCCTTTCTGAGGCTCCCTTAGCCTTTGGCAATGGTTACTTGTTAAGGCCTGCAAGCCATCTAAACTAGGTTAAATTATTACTCCCGCTTTGTATATGGTGAGAAGTTGTGACTTGTTCAAGGCAGCTGGAAGCAGGCAGAAGCAGGACCCATGGGCCTCATCTGTGTGTCATGCTCCCTTTCTGGGGAAGGCATGTGGTGGGCAAGGTGCTCTGCACTCTTTCAGCATGTAGCACAGCTTGCTTAGCAATAGGTTCTGTGAATGGTTTGTGCCTAAAGTAGGAGGAGGGAAGAGCTGTTGTCCTAACAGTGAGTAACAGACTCCTGGGCTGATCGGCTGAAGATTTTTGGCACGGTGCTGTGGGGGATGAGGTGACCCTTCAGGACTGCCCAGACCACGTCTGCTCAGGGCCAGCAGGTCAACCCGCAGCCAGCATAGGACCAAGGGAGAAGGGCATAATTCGTATTTATTTTGAGAGACCTAGTGCAGGTGGAGGGGCAGAAGACAGCAGCCCTCAGTTTCTGTGGTGGACAGCAGAGCAACCTGCGTCCATCCAAGCCCTGCTGGTGGTGCGGGTGCCACTGTGTCACAGGCTGCAGTTGAACAGCCTGGCTTTCGGGGGGAAGGGAGCACGTCAGCCACCAGGCGTCTCTGGGGGGCTGTATACTTGTTTTTCTTCTCTGTAACATTACATAATGTGAGGTGGAAAATGTTTGTACAGTAGCTGTATTGGTCCTTGGGGCAAGGGGGGGAAGAAAGGAGGCGGCGGATAATTTGAGGCTCTTTATTAGACCAATAAATCATTTATAATGCACTAGCTTTCAGGCCAGTCCCTTATTGCTCATGTCAGCCGCAATATGTTACTTGGCGACCAAAGGTAGCAGCATGCACGGGAGCTCCCTTAAATCAGAGGGCACAGCAGAGCTGCCTGTGCTGTCCTGGCACACAGGGATGCACCAGAGCCAGGGCTTGTGGTGGGACAGAATGGAGGGGAGTGACACAGCAGGACACTGCTGTGGGGAATTTGACCCTGGGTGTCTTTGAGGGGACCATGTAGCCTCTGGGTGCCACCTACAAGCACAGGTGATGTATTAATGGCAGCACCTCAATGATGCTGAGCTGTGACCAGCAGGGAGCAGATGAGGCCAAATCAGGTTTGCCTAGCACTACTCCACTGCAAAAGCACTGAGATGTCCCATGCCCATCATTGCAGTATTTGGGAAGTGCATGGGGATTGGTGGGCAAAAATCTCCTTGGTTTCTGGGGTGCTCTGGGTGCCAAGGGGATAGCTGAGGAGGAATATCATCTAGCTGAGAGGGATTATGCACAGTTTTTATTGTTCAGTTTTGTGTGACTTGAAATGACAAAGCTCTTCAAAAGGATGCCTTTCAATAGCCATCAGCATCTCCACGTGCTTCAGAGCACCTCAGCTGGCTCAGCATCTTAACAAACCACAGCCCTGTCAATCCTCTCCTCCCTTTTTCCTTCTCTTCTTCCCTCAGTAAAGCAATTGCTCTAGATAAGTTATCTCCAGGGCTATCTAAACACAGCAGAGAAGACAGACTCCTCTTCCAGGTGAGTTCCTACAGAGGTAGGCTCCAGGGGCATCTGATCAAACATCCTTCCCCACTGACCAAGCAAATGCTTTTGAAAGGAGGTGGACTGGCCAAGTACATGCTGCCAGTGTGCTTGGTTGGAAAGCTTAAAAAAAGACTGAGCAGCTTCAAGGGAACCTAATGGGAGAGGTAAATGTGAAAATCATACCAAGTATCATTCCTAGTTATGAAATACACTTTTAGGGTGGGAGGAAATTGCATGACACACCTGTTTTTGTGGAATCTGATTTAACTGTAATCTCTGTAATAGGTTCTTTGCATCGTTGTGGATTGTTTGATAGAAGCCCCAGCTAAAAACAAGTCTTAAGTCCTAGGGTAAGAGAGGGTGAGTCAAACTGGCAAGTATTTGTGGTGTCAGGACAGAAATATCACTTGCCTAACCAACTGAATTATGCATTATGCTGCAAAATCCCTGATGTCAATACACAAATGATACTCCTGTTGTTTTGTCTAAGATGATTGATAGCAAAAGAATTCAAATTACATTCACGCAGCAATTGTTCTGGTTTAAGTATATTTTCCATAACCATGCAGGTATGGTTGGACTGGAAAAAAAAATCTATATAGCATATTAGGTGCTCTAGGAATAGGTTAAAAAAGGATACTGAAATATTTTCAAATGTTCAGCAATTGAAAGCAGTGTCATTCTTGCTGTGGTGCCTTCTCCTTTTTCTCATGTATAATAAGGAACATGATAGATGTCATCCTCGACTGTCAGAGGGAGCAGGAAATCTTTTCCCACTCACTGGAAGTGATCAGAGACACAAGCTTCCATGTAAAGACTTTTCTGTCTCTTCAAAAAAGATTGGAAAATGGGAAGCAGAGCCACACCAAACATCATTCCTAATGCAGAAGGGCACTGAGGTCAGCCACGTACCTTCTCAATGTGACATGATCAAGAGAGTAGTATGATTGATGGTAAGAAAATGTTTGTTTGTTTTAATAAACACAGAGATTATTAAAATTGCTGCTAGTAGATCTTGCTACAGTAGAGATTATTAAAATCACCGCTAGTAGATCTTGTTACTGTGTTTGCAGAAGAATCAAAGTAAGTTCTGTTTTCTAGTTTTGTTATTTGACGCTTAGATTGCCTTTGCTCAGATACCAGAAGATATAAATCGGTTGCTAATTGCATTCCTATTCTGATTTGTTATGAGTATGCATATGTTTAATTGGCCCTTCTTTTAGAAAGAATTGCATTGTTGAACATATGAATGGCACACAATTGTCTTGTTTGTGTTATAACATACCTTTCATAAGACAAGACTATGTGAATAACTTTTTTTTTTTTTTTTTTTTTTTTTTTTGGTGGCCAAACTAAAAATATATCATTTTGGACTGAACAAAAAAGCGGATTTTGCCTGAGGTTGAAGAGAACATTTTGTTTGTATTCTTTGGATGTCTCTTTACTTCTTTCAACCATAACTTCATTTTGAAACAACATCACTTCAAAATGTTTTGGAAATGTCTCAACAGGTAATTTTAAAAATATTGCTGAATGGGAATAGTTGCTGCAAAGCTCCCTCCCTGCCTGCCCATGGAATAAACTGCATGCATAAAAAATTTAGCCTGGCCCTAGTTATGAGTTACTTAAAGGATTGTGTTAGTGAAAACACAGTATAGATTTGATTAGATTTAGACCTAAACTGCAAAGCTATTTCCTTGCATCTCAGCAAGGCAGGGAAAATCAAATTATGCAGCCTGAGAGACGGAGGAGGGACTGGGGCATTGCTGGAATGGCAAAGAATGCTAGAGGGGAGTGCCATGACTGAGGGAAAGCCTTGAAAACTAGGGCTTCCTATGGGGTGTCAGCAGCTGGAGATGTGGCTACAGGGTCCCAGGCTTGGGGGAGAGTGGGAAAGAGCCCCCTAAACCACAATGGGCTTTCTCTGCAAGGCTGCATCCTCCCATTAGCGACTTGCATTGGTCAGTTGTGCGTCCGTGAAGTCCCCGCTGCCTAAAGACATCTAGATCTGGGTGATGGGGTTGATGAGAACTGGATGGACTGGTGTCTGCTGGAGATCCCACCTAGGAACTCTGGGGAGGGAAGGGGTGATGCATCTACAGCAACATAGGGAAGGAAGGTGGAGGGCTGCCATGGCAACAGGAAATGCTGCTATCATAAAAAATAAAACTTCGCACCAGTGATGGGAAGAGATTTTCCAGCAACTGGCTGCATTGAGGCAGCAAAGGGAACAAATTTGGGGCAGGGCTCCCAAGCTTGGCAGTGCTGGGGGAGCTGGTCTTGCCCACTGAGCTTTTCCATGCTGGGTAAGAAGCAAAGAGGGACTGACAAATAGAGGAGAAAAAGGAATTTTGAGATGCAGCTTTGTTCACTTTTACATTCCCATTCCAGATGCTCTTTCAGAAGGAGTGACAGGAATTGCCCCTTCTACCTCATAGAGACTGTGGTGCCCTGTGGTCAACCAGTTGTGTCTTGCAGCCTAGCCCAAAGGTAATTGGGAGGAGCTGATTTCAGACCCCTTTGAACCACATCTCAGATGGCTGAGCAGAATCCCTTTGCTCCACCAACCAGCCTGGAGGTCACAGCAAAGCCATCCTCACAGTAACTTGTCATGGTGGTTACAGTCCCAAATTACCTGAAGTTGGGACTAGATGGAAAGGAGAATGAGAGTGGAAAAGATGCCTTCTTGTACCCAAAGCAATCTGCCCATCCCAAACAACTGAGAGAACCAGAACAACAGCAGAAGAGAAGCATCCACGCCATCCAGTGGAATCGGGGTGCTGTTAACCCTATCATACAGAGGATTAAAAATGAAGCTTCTGTTGAGAATAGTTAAAATAATTTAGAGTAGTGCAAGACTCCTATCTCAAACTGTAGCTGTTGAAGACCAGCAGCTAAGGATTACAAGGAGAAGAGAAATAGGCCATGCAATAACAACCACTCTTGCCAAGGCAAAAGAGTAGGAGATAATCCCTCAGGTGAGAAGTGCAGCATGGAAACCACCCAGAGCTTTTGCTTAGCCAGCTAGAGAGCACAGTGCTGGAAGAATTATCAGAAAAGGCCATCTGTCTTTGGAGTACTTCATCTCAAAGATCTCTGTGGGAATAGGGAGGGATCGTGAACAACATCTTAAAGATGGGGTTTAAACTGCCTACGTGTGGGTGAGTTGCCTGTGGTCACCAAAGGAGTCTGATCTCTGGCTTGGTGCTGCAAGCGTGAAGAAATAAACCCTCCCATTCCACCCAAGGGAGCTTAGCTGTGCTGGCCTTGCAAAACATTGGCTATCTCCATTTCATGCAGGACTGAAGAGCTGTGAATATTCACTGTTGGGCAACCTAAAGCTAGGAGCTTCGAGAAGCCTGTTCACTGTTTGGTGTGGTTTTTTTTTTTTTTTTTTTTTTTTTTTTTTTTTTTTTTTTTTTTTTTTTTTTCCCTCCCCTCATGTAGCTGTCATGGGCATTGCTGTCCATTGACAATGTCATGTCAAGGGCAAAGGCTGCCATGGCATTAGGGGCTCTTGTCATGCGACAGATCTCTGATCTGGCAGCCTCTTCTACCTGTACATGCTCCTTGGCGACTTCATGTCAGAGCTGTCTCCCCTTGTTTTAGTTGCTTCAGTGCTGAAGAAAAGGGGGGGAAGAAAAAAAAAAGGGGGGGGGGGGTGATCTAAGTTCTACCAGCCTCCCACCTCAGACACTTTCAGTACTCCTCAGCTGCCACTACTGTGCTTTATGGGAGTGTCATCTCTGTAGACATTGCACATGCCTGCTGCTCGGCTGCCCTGGGGCTACCCTGGCAGATTATGCCATCTAGTAGGACATCCAAAGAGACTGTGAAGAGCTGAGGTGGTGGGGTTTCGGTCTGCATTTATGAGTAGAAACTTGGAGCCCCAGAGAGTTGCTGCAGAGCAAAGCAACCTTGGCATTGACAACTAGTGCCTTGGGCTCATCTACTCTTCTGTAGTGTGGATGCTCTGTGGAGTAGCATGGAAAATCTCTTTCCATATTCACAGCAATGTTAAGGTGGCTATCCTGGTTATTTTTACCACTATAAACTTTCTAAGAAGTGTAGCTCCCTACTGGGGCTAATTCAATATAGACTGGCTGGCTAAATCATCCATTTTGTTGAGGAGATAGATATGTGTGAGGCTTTTCTGCTTCTGACCCCACCAGTGCATCTCCTTAACCATTGTGGGAAGAGAAAAAAATGCATGACTCCCTCTGACTTCTGCTTCATCTACTCTGGACACTGAGCTTTATAAATTGTGTGCAACTCCTTACATTGTGAAAGTGCATCTTAAATCTCCTTAAAGAGAAAGATTTTTCTTTTAAGATTGAAGACTAAAGTCTTCAGAGATTACAGCTATAGCAATAAAAATGTCCTGGAAACCTCTCTAGAGTCCCTCTTGCCTTGGTTTCTGGTCCTTTTCTCGCTATTGGAAGGGAGGGAGAGGGAGGGGAACTCCACTGCTGAGTTGAGAGTTGTCCCATCTCCAGTTGTCTAGTCAGGAAGGGCTGACTTTCCTTCATAATAGGTATGGGAGTAATCTTTCTTTTCTGCCTTCTCCCTGCTTCTAGCCTTTGCAAACTTGCAAGTCAAACAGAAGCTAAACTCACTTCATCATGCTGACCTCTTTTGAAAGTGCTAGTGCTGCAGGTGTCCCACTGCAGCTTTTCTGACTTACCCTTCAGTCCTTGAGCTGGACTCTATTTTCACCTTTTGCAAGGCAATTTTTGACTCATCTTTTGACAACCTGAATTGTAATGATTTGCGCAAGGAGTCCTGCGGCTTAAACAGGACTGCAAAAAAATGACTGACTGCACTTACTCAGTTTATTTTAGGATCTATGCTGTTGAAAAATACATATATAATTTCAGATACTCACTAAGCAAGAGAAGCTTAATTGTCATTCTTTTCTTGGGCTTCTCTCAGGACCTGGACTGTCTTTCCTGCACCTTTCCTGTGCCTTTTAAAGCTGTTTCTTTAAAGACTCTTTTATGAAAAGCTTGGAAAATGGCTCTAAGTTAGGACAATTCTGCACATGTAACCTGTACTTGGGTTCTCTCCTCCACCTTGCAGGAAGGTGGATTTACTTCCATTTTTCCCCAGGGTGTAACAGAGTTGGGACCTTGGTAGACGGTAAAGGAAAGCCGAAAAGGATGGATTGTGACCACAGACAAAGGAAGAAGCAATCAGAGAAGAGTTTTGGCAGCTTAAAGGAGGAGAATAATAAGGAATAAGCAGGAAAAGCTCTCCTCTGCTACAGCCTAGCATGACCATGCAGGCCGTACCCTCTCAAGATTCAGGGCCCTCGTGTTTTCTCACTCAAGACTTCTGCTGTGGAAGTGCAGTGCCCAAAATCATGCCACAAGAGAGCCCAGGGCCAGCCGTGCTCCTGCAGGGCAGAGCATGGAGCTGTTGAGATGGCAGATGGGCACAGCTGCAACATGCACTTTGCTTTCAGAGGCTGGGCAACTGCAGCCAGTGACCTGGCTTAGATGGTGCAGAATGCTGGCCAGGTTATTAGGCAAACGAGCCCCCCTAGCATGTCAATACTGCCAGCTGCAGCGAGTCGGATGTGCTATGCAGAGGCACAGCCAGCTGCTCAGCAGCTCCCTTCCTCACCTATGGCTGCTCCCTGCCCTCCTGCCAGCCAGCAGAGATGGGCTGCAGCCAACCACCTGTTTGTAAACAGGCAGCCTCCCCGCTGTCAGGAGGCACAAGGCTGGAGGGAGTGCTACTTCACCAAATGCAGAAGGTGGGTTGGGTTGGTGGACCAGCTGCCCTGCCCTAGCCTCAAGTGGCAGTAGGCTGTGGAGCAGCAAGAAGATGCGTAACTCACCCTGGTAGCTCCTGGGCTGTGATGTTCAATGGTGTGCAAGCAGGGGTCAGAAAAAAAGCTTGGAGCAGGCTGAAGGTGTGCCGTTTCCTAGGGACAGCACTGCTGGCCAGCCTAGGACAGGGCACATCCAAGTTATTGCACACCAGCTCCCTCATCTGCTCTTCCCCTAGAACCCACCTGCTCCTGGCCTGGCTCTTGCCAGTGCCATGTCCGCTTTCTGGGTAGGAACAGGACAGATAGAGGTGTTTATTGTCATCCTCCAGGGAAAAAAAGAATGGACTTGGCGTTATTCCCCCGAGAGGCATTTTTAGCTAGTATAATAAGCAGCTCTGCAGGCCAGGATCATACCAGCTCGGCTCTTGCTGCTAGCTGCAGGAGGGACATCCCTGGCTGGGACAGTCTCTAGAGCTTACAGGATCTTCTTTTATCTTTTGGGGAAAGAGTTGCTAAATATTCTTACAGAAAACTTTTCTTTCTCAGCTGAACACAGTGTGGGAAGGGAAAGTGCTGTGGGCTTTAGGGAAGTACTTGTGGCCCAGCGAGAACCGTTGCCTTACATGAAAGCTCACTGTGAAGTCACATCTTTTCTGTTGGGAGTAAACTAAATTGGAAGATCATGGGGATGGTGGAGGTGAATGCTGATTGGGTGGTATAGGTTTATATATACGAGAAATAATCTTCTCAGACCTGCCATGGCTGTTCTTCAAAACCATCCTCAAGCTGGTCCTAGTACTTCAAGATATTTTTTCCTGTAGTGACAATGACTGTGTCTAGAAATGCATGTAGTGTGGGTGAGCCAGGAGCATGGTATCTGCTAGAAGGGACAATGTAGATGCTTGGGAAGTTCTGGCATGGCCAGAATTATGAGCACAGCTAGGATACTTTGGTCCAGGTGCTTACTAGAACAGTCCTCAGGAGCCATCAAATGTAACATCATGGATGCATATCAAGAGCCTTTTCTAGCAATTCATCCGAGGCAAGGCTAAAACTGTGAAATACTGTGACCTTGCAGCAACAATTTGCTCTACATCACTTCTCTTCTGCAGTGTGCTTTTTTCATCTTCACAAAAGGATTCCTTGGCAAAAGGAAGCTTCCAGCTGGCCAGATCTTGCCAAAGGGCTAATGGAAGTATTCAGCCCTACACAGTTGCACCAGTGTAAATGTCTATTCAGAAAAATGCCATAGTTTTAACTCTAGTTTTTCATAAGAGTTTATTACTGTAGGACCATTGCCAATGTATTTTTTTTTAGCTAAAATATTTTAAAAATCCTAGCATACTCAAGACATACATTTAGAAGAATTCTTTTTCCTGGCTGTTGCCACTGGTGACTCCCCTCCCTTTTACTCTTTCTGGTCCAAGTGGTCAGTATGTTCTTAATGTCACTTTCCTCCTTTCATCCCAGGAGTGGAGAGGAAAGGTGACTTATCATTTCATTGAAAACTTATTTTTAAATGATGAAAGTATTTTAATTCCAAATGGCTTTAATAACTTCCCTTCCTCTCCTCCTCTTTCCTTTTTTAAACCACCTCTAAACCTTAGGGATGGAACTGGCTGACAGGATTCCTTTAATTATCGTAGCTGAGCACTCATCCCTTCCACCATGCCTTCAAGGGACACCACTCTGAAAGGTGCTATATGCACAAGCAGTATGTCCAAATTGAAGGAGAGAACAAAAACAAAATGTCAAAAAAATGGTCCATTAAAGAAATTAATAACAAATACACCAGGCGCTTTTCCTACGCCCCATTAGTCAGTAGTGCTCAGATACCATGGTGATGAGCATCCTATAAATACTTCCGCAGCAGCAAAATTGCCTTAAAGGGGCCACACAACAGCTATCAGGCACCTGAGCAGAGCACTTCTTTGGAGATGCTGCTTGTCCTGTCCAAACTGCATGGCTGGCACTTGCACCATGCGCCTGTGGAGGAAGCCAGCACTGTCTGCTTTTCTTTGCCCACTGCCAGCACCAAGAGCATCACAGGGCTGAGGTTACACTCACAAGCAGTGGGTGTAACCCAGCCTCACCAGTTTGACCCATAGACAGGGCTGGGCATAAAGGTGGCCTGCACTTGGCTGCTGAGCACTTGTTTAAAGTTAAGGCGTGAGGCCAAACGTGTTGCCCATTTATATTGCAAATCTCCAGCATAACTCAGCCTAAACCTTTGCACAGCACAGCCACGGAGAGCAGCTTGAAGACATGGCTTGGAGGGGGCCAAACGTATGCTGGTTTATCCTCCCAGAGGAGGATATTTCTGGAGCGGAATAGCACCTGATGAGGTCGTTAGACATTTCAGGACTTATGTTCACAGACACTCCAGAGCCAAAAGACTCCAAGCAAGAGGGATAGGGAAGAGAGGAAAGAAAGAAAGAAGTACTCAGATGTTTAGGCTGCAGTAGCCAACTTCTGCCCACGCTGCAGGACAGCTTTTCATCTCCTGCCCTTGATGTAACCACCACCAAAAGTTTGTTTTCACAAGCCCTTCTTGTCTTGAAAGCTACAACTCACACCTCAGTACCTCCTCTGAGAAGAAATGTGCAACCCTGTTATTAATCTGTGGGCAGCATCACCTGGAGGGTGATTCTTCACGCACCTGCTGCTCTTCAGAAATAGATGGGAAACTTCATATTGCAAAATAATTCTCAAAGAACAGTAGCTCTAATGGAATAGAGGGCATAAAAAACAGAGAGAAATGATTCCCTATAAAAAATAGCTGACCTAGCCTTGCTGCAAAAGGCCTGATTCAAGGTTGCTTTGAGTACCTGTATGAAGGAACTAGAAAATACTTGCCTGCCTATAAATTTTCCTAGTAGAGAGCCTGAGTAGTAGGTGGAAAAAAAAGAAGTAATTCTTGCCTATTTCTGAGTGCACACCTTGCACCAAGAGGTGGGAAGCGGTGGGAATATGGCTTGATTGACACCTTCCTAGCACAGCTGTAGATAGAGAAGAGAAAAGCAATGCAGCAGGTATGTATATATGCTTCAACAACTGGGCTATGGTTGTTTTTGACATAGGGATAAATTTACATCCTACAATAGTGTTCCTGGTGAAGGGGAGGTAAGAGGTGGGGAGGCATTTGCAGGAGAAGGGGAGAGGAACCTTTTTATAACTTTTTGTGGTCAAAATGTGGCACTAGCTGGCTCTACTGTCTGTAGGTGGGGATGAAGATGTCCCACAGCTTTGGTCAAGGGTCTGCTGGCACCGTTGCAGCAGGCAAGCCTCTGCCCCCATCCTGCCTCCCTGCCATGCACTGTGTGCTTTCAGGCTCGGTGTTTGTGCCATGGTGGCTGGGTGTGTTCACATTTCTGTCACTTAATTTCTTTTTATATGGCACTTCGAGATCCTGCCTAAATAGTAACTCTCCAAGTATGTGAGTAGTAGAGAAATGTAGTGCTAACATGGGGATGCTGAGGTGTGCTGGTGACTTTCCCATCCTATTTGCATGCAGGCTAATCAGCCCTCTGTGGAGCTTCATTCTGATCCTTAGACCTATCTAAAGGGAAGCCCAACATTAAGTGGCAAAATACGTGTATTTCTGCTTGCACAAACTGTTACGCTTTGCACCTGCCACCCAGACCTTGAGCTTTTCGGTTGCCAGGGAAACATGGTGGAGGATAACCTGGATGCAGCTGCGAGCTGGATACCTTGCTCTCCGGGTACCCATCCCGGCCCTTCAGAAATGCCATCAAGTATTTGATGTTTGCAAAAGGGAGGGGGCTGAAAAATAAAGGCATTTGTAGTCCAGAAGATGTTTCTTTCTGGAATAAAATTACTGGGAGGTGTTAGTCCTTGAGCTTGACACGTGTGCGAGGCAGGGGCTAGGCAGCAGCGCAGCAGCCAAGGCTTATGTTGCCCTCCCGTATTATTATTAGCTGCTGGAGCAGCCACTGCCCTGCTTGGATAAGGTGGGACGGGATCAATGGGGGTTTGCACAACATCCACTCCCAGTTGAAAATGCTCGGGCTCTCTGGAGCCTCGGCTCAAACTGCTGCTGCCTTGACTCCAGATAAGATTAAAAGAGCTTCCTCCCAAAGAGCTGCCGTAAAAAGGGGTGCACTGCTGTAGGGCTTGCCAAGGAATGTGCACCTCTCCTTGTAGCAAGGGGAGATTGCGCTCCTGTTCCCACCAGAAATACCTTTTTTGCTGTCTCCCCTCTTGCACTAGGTGATGCCTAACCCAGCAGAGGTGGTGGGTGGGGAGAGCCCCCCTCAGATCTCCTCTCCATGCACCCGCATAAGCAGTGACTGTCCTAAACCCCTCGCCTGCTTCTCCAGCCTCAGTGAACTTCCTGCAAGGGTGGCTGCGGGCGGAAACCATGCAGGGAGCAGGATGGGCCATGTGTCCGTGCGGTGTGGGGCTGTGCCTCTCGGAAGAGAGATGGGGGAATGAGGGATTACACATGTGACCCAGATGGAGCTGGTCGAATGTGATTTTTTTTTTCTCTCTCCCCACTTGCTGTTGTGGCAGGATGGTGCTTTAAAATCATGAGATGCAGCTCTTTTCTTCCTGACAGTAAAAGAACAGGCTGACAAGCTGCTGTCAGGGAAATGCTGCCTAACTCCCTTTCCCCCAATAATTTCCTTGGTAAAAATGCAGTGCAGCTGAATCAAATGGTGACAGAAACCAAGGGGGAATAGATCTGTTTTCTGTTTTCCTTCCCCCCACCCCACCAAATCTGTGCCTGTTGTATTGGGACTCATGTGCACACTGGTAAATCCCACTAGTTCAAAGAAATGTTTTTTAATGTTCAAGCTCAACCTTTAGTGTTGCCCTTTCTGCCAAAAGAGAGAGAGAGAAAGAGAGAGAGAGAGAGAGAAACACACAACAACACAAAGCCCTGGAGATGCTCCCAGCTTGCATTGCATTAAAATGGCATCTTGGCCAAAGCAGGGAAATTTTTTGTTTCGCTTCAGGTTACACTGCTCCAGCCCCCTGTATGTTTTGGTGCATGTATAGAAATCCTGGTTGCTTTTTCCCACAACTTCTATATACCGAGCTGCAGCTCTGGGACCACTCCACCATCTCTGAATTTGTGTGTTGACCTATTGCTGGGAAGTTGGTGGTGTGCATATGCTGATTTCACTTAACAGAACGGGAAGGTAAAATCAACAGAAGTGAAAGAATGGGGTAAGATAAGCCAGGGTTGGGTGAATGCCTCGGCTGGGTTAGAAGTGGTGCCTGAACTGTTAACTTTTAGAATTGCATTAGCAAACTTCAAAGCAGCTTTATACAAGGGGGGTGGGGAGGAAGGAAAGCTTTGACTGTGCACCATCTGAAAGCTCAACAGGTTAAAAATGCTTGTCCCTCTCTTAGCTTGTCCCTCTCTTAGGGAAGAAGGGGCTTGGGATAATTTCAGACAGGGGTAAGGGAGAGTCAGATGAAAGTACAGATGATGGCTATTGGGTTACTTGACTTATTAGCTGCTTCTAATTAAGCAAATTTGGTCAGTGCTGCTGAATTAGAACACTTAATTCGTGGTTATTTCTCCTCGAGATGGATACAGATAGAAAGAGAAAGGTGTCTAAGCCAAATTGAGCAGAGAGATTTGCAGCTGTCAGATCTGTAACTGTGACAGGCTGCCCAGCCTGTTAATATTCAAAGCAGAGAATTTTACTGTTACGATGGATGCAAACCTGCTTTAACGTGTGTCCTTGGGGTTTCATCCTGCCTTTCAAAATGTGCAACTGCTCAGGATGTATTTGCTCAAGAAGGCTGGAAAGCCTGCAAGGGTTTGCCCACGGGTTCTGGCTTGGTGAGAACTTGTTGTAATATAAGTAATTGTCTTGACCTTTATTGCAAAGGGATTAGGCACATTTCACTCATCCGGGTGCAAAATGTATGAAATGTACATTTGTACAAGTTTTGTACAAATTTGTATAATTTTTTTTGAGGGAGGAGTGGGGAGAGACAGGGAAGGATTATAACTACTCAAAAAATCTGGTTTTTTTTTTTTTTTTTTTGGCCAAAAGAGCATTTTTTAC
>JAVCKT010025632.1:3688-44023 GCA_032273925.1 Rhynchotus rufescens
GCTCGCGCCCGTCACGGCACGCGGGATCCCCTGGCACGCGCTGCAGCCCTGCGGAGACACGGGAGGCGCCACGTCAGCGCGGACACGGCGGCAGCGCCACGAGGCCCACGGCAGTGCCGCGAGCCCCACGGCAGCACCACGAGGCCCGTGTACATGGGCCGGGATTCGGCGCCGCGTTCGCGCGCTCGGCTCCGGCGCGCGGGAGGCCACACAAAGGCCTCGCACCGCGCTGACACCGAGAGGATTACGAAGGGCGACGGCTAAAGCCAACCTGTGTTTCCAAACGTGTGCGTAAAGTAAAAGCAAAAAATAAAGAAAACAAAGCAAAATCGATAGCGGTTATCAATTAATCCCTTCCCCGCGCTCGCTCCTGCCCGCAGGAACGCGGGCCGCTGCGGACCTTTCAGGGCCCGGGCGCCCAACGAGCAAAATTGGGCCTAAAACAATAAAAGCTGCCGCTTTCCGCGGGGCTCTGCCTTCTGCTCGGATTGCTGGCGCTGATGGGAACTGACAGGTGTATTGTTTCGGAGAGCTATAAGCTCCATAATCATCGGGGGTGAAGGCATACGGGGCCGCTAAGTAGGTTCAATTGGCTTTGGTTCTAAGTAGTGGTGCGCCGTGAACACCTTGGAATCAGGTCTCAAGGCTCTCGCAATGAATAGCTGCTTAATCTAGCCTAAAGGAACATTTTTGAACTAATGAAAATTGCTTATAAAATATACTGTACTCACAGCTCTTTAATCAAAAAAGATGATAATATTTTTTGTAATAACCTATTCATTTAATTGGTCACGAAGCATAAAATACATCATTTAAATTTAATTGACCCAGAAACTAAGAAACAATATTTAAATTAACTAAGCTAGGAATTTCCGCGGTGAGGTAATAAGGCCGCTGCATTCCCAAGCTCAGGGGGCTGTTTGGGCAGCTTTGTTAAAACTTCTCTCCGACTCGCACCCAGGCCGGACAGGCAGCCGCGGCCCTGGCCGCTCCGCGCCCGCGTGCCTGCGACCGCGGGCACAACAAAGATGCCCAGGGGACTGCTTTTAACTTGGGAAACAAAGCAGAAACAACAGGGCTGGGGGGCAGCTAAACACGGTGCTGGGGCACCTCTGTTTGCTCCTTTTTTTTTTTAAAAAAAAGAACAACAACAAAAAAAGAAAAACTCCCCCAAACCCCCAAATCTGTATAATGCCTTTTCCCCTAAAAAAAAAAAAAGACAAGAGTGAAAAAAAAAAAGAAAAAATCTGGGGCAGTTTTTCTAGGCTTTCTTCACGAGGCCTGCCACTGAAGATTGCATTAATGATCTCTATTTTTGTATACTGAATAAGTCAAATCCATTTGTCACACTGCAAGTGATGGCATACTTAATTTGGATATAGTCAATTAGCCTGGGCTAAGCTCCATAGCCTGCTGTGCACACCTCTATTTTGTATTCTCTCTTTTTCCTTTGCCACACGTAATCCCATTATGACGGACAGACAAAGAGAAATAAACTTGCAAAAAAAAGAAAAAAGAAAGAAAGAAAAAAAGGAGGGGGAAAAAAAATCAAAGTTGAGTCGCTGGCTCTTCCAAAAACGTTAACGAAGTGAAGCTGGTGTTTATTTTCCCTAAAAGCGGTCTGTGTTTGGCTTTTTTGGTGTCTCGCAGGTTAGCGGCGAAACGTAACTCATGCATCAACTGCGCTTGGACAGATTTATGACACTTTGGGGACATGCTCTTTCCTCTCCCCGCGCCGCCACCGACCGCTCACATTTTGCAAATCAGCCCGTTGCCAGGACAACGGGCCCTTTCCCCCCTCCTTTGCCAGCGTCCCCCCCTGCCCAGCGCTGTCGGGCAGCGCGGTGGCACCGGCACGGGCCGCGCGGGAGGGAAGGAGGCGGCGCGAGGCCCTGGCGGTACTTACGTCCCCCTGGCTTTGCCACTGGTGCCCTCGGTGGCGGTTACATGTAGTGCCACTGCCCCTCCATGCCCATATTCATGCCCATTCCGCTCATGGGTCCTGCAGGGAGAGAGGAGCAGGAGAAGAGGCCGGGTGGTGAGCAGGGCGGGTGGGCAGCGCGGCGCTGCGGCAGCGACGTCCCCACGTGTCCCCGTGTGCCCCCTTACCTGGCGCTCTGATGCCCATGTGCTGCTGCCCGTCCATCACGAAGCCGCCCATGGGCTGCCCGTCGGGGTTGTACGGCGTTCCTTGGCTCACTGCAGGAGCGCACAGCACGGAGCGTTACCAGCGGCACAACCGTCCCACCGCGCACGCCCGCCGACCACCACGCGCTCTCACGGGGGCCAACAGCCCCACCAAAGCCCTGCTTTTCAGGCCGGCGTGCCTAGGGCTCGCCTGCCAGCGAGGAAGAGGGGGCAGAAGTAAGCGGGAGGTTCGAGGCGAAGGCAGCAACGCGAGGGAGCGACCGCGGCGAGCCCCGGCTCCAGCTGCCGCGGCCGCTGACGTCAATGGCAGGACCTGCCGAGGAGCCGGATTTTATGGCTCGAGCGGCCCCGCGCAGCTCTCACTGTGTTAAATTACCCTCGGGCGTCCCCGAAAGAGCAGGGCCCGGGACATGTGCACAGAAAGGAGCTGACAGGGCCCAACGAGCGGCCTGCATAGCATGGCCGGAGGGCCCAGCAAGCAGGAGCAAGGCCGAGCGCTGCTCCTCGCGCGTAAATACCCGCCATGAGCTGCCAGCCAAGGATGCAGCATGGGAAACGCATGGGGAAAAACGCCCGCTGTTCCGGGAAACCCACCGGGAGCCCCAGGACAAAAGGCGCGGGGCCGAGTGCCGCTACCTGGGCGCCGGGCTGCGGCTGCACATGAAACGGCGGCTCCAGAAGGAAGCTGCCCGGGGTTGTTAAGGCACATCAGGCTCTACCTCACTGAGCGGCTTTGAACTTTACTGAGTCCCACAAGCGCCTCTGACCCCTCTGCCCTTTTGACAGGTAATAAAGTTTACGGCAGTTCCCCGCCAAGCCGGGCACTGGGGAGGGCGCGCTGGGAGCACAACCAGCTCCCAGGAATCCCAAATGTGCTCGGAGGCGCCCGGCGCGCAGCACATTCCAGGTTCTTTTTTGGCTTTTAACCGTGTCTCCCTCCACAACCCCAAGTTGGGATGAAACGATCAGGGACCCGGGGAGCGGTTCGAGGGTGGTTCTGGCCCGCGTGACTCCTACAGCTGCTGCGGGGACTTGCCTGCTCGGTTGGACTGGTCTATCATGGGCTGAACTATTCTTCTTCTCGCGTTAATAAACCTGCAAGCAGACAAGAGGAGGGCACGTGGTTAGCAGAGGGGCTGCACGCGGCCACCGCGAGCTCAGACCCCCAGCCAATCCATCCATCCATCCCGCCCCGCTTTGAGCCCCACCACCCCTTCCTCAGGAACGAGACCTGGTGCCCGCCCCGCTCCTTCCCACACGGAACGGGAGATGCTCCATGGAGGAAGAGCCGAGATGCTCCTGAGGGCATCTCCAACCTCCCCAAGTCAGCCACGTTGCATTCCCTGCCTTCCTTCTTTCCATTTTCAGAGTATTTTTTACCCAATCCTAACTCCTGCCCCAGCTCTAGGAGCGGCGGCGGGCGAGCACCATCCGAGGGGGAGCGGTGGGAGCGTTGGGGCACGCGGTGCCGCGCGGGGCGGCGCATTCCTCGCAGCCATGTCCATGTCCCGGTGGGCTCCCCCTGCTCCCCCGCCGCCTCGCGCGCAGCCCGAGGGGGTCAAGGCGAGGTCAGGGCTTTACAGTAATTGAATTTATAATCCTGTTTTCTCCAGCTCGGCCTGACCATTTACAGCAAACATCTTGTTAAACTGCAATTACGGGACTACCGAAAATTCCCCGCCAACACGGAAAAGCAGAGCAGCTTCTGAAATAATAACAAGGATAACAAAAATAAATAAAAAAATAAAAAGCTAGAGTCCTTTGAAAAATACTTGTGAGTGGTCCTACTCCTTCCTCTTTATTTTCCTTCAGCACTTAACCTCTGTTCATCTCGTAGCTGTTACACTGGGAGGAGAAAACTGCTCCAAATGAAGTTGGATCAAAGCACGGCAAGAAATCACAGCAGTCCCCTCCATACGGGGCGCTCACATCCAGGGCCACAAAAGCGTCTCCACCAGGAGAACTCCTCCCGTGGCTCCTCTTAATCAGAAAAGGAAGCAGAAAACACGGGAAACAAACAAAAGGAGCTCCGTGCCCATTTTTGTTTGCAGAGAACTCTTCCAAAGCAGCCTTCAAAGGAGATAAAAACTGAGAGAGACGGACAGAAAGACGGACAGAAAAGCATTCCTCCCTATTTACTTGCAAAGGAAGGAAGACCACCCTGGGCTCGCACAGCTCCCATCTCCCTGTAGCTCCTATTCCTGGTTGGCTTCCCTAAAGTCCTGCAGAAACTAAGCAGGATGCGAGTCCTCATCCAACCTGTCCTGCTGAATGGGCCAGGCCGGCTCCAACCCGCGAAGGTGCAAACACTGGGAAACCTTCTGGAAACCAGGATTGGGTCACGGGTTGTCAGCAACAGCGTTGGGGCAGTTTCTGTGCTCGCCTCTCGGAGAATCAGCAAGCAAAAGCCCCAACTCCAGCCCGGGCTGTTGCGAATCAGTTTATCATTATCTTGTACAAACCGTGAAAATCCGAATCACGGGAGCAGAAGGTTAGACTAATTCTCCTTTCTCATTATAAGCACAGGTGTAGCACAAGCAGCACGTGAAATAAGCAATTAAAAAAACGTGCTTTTTTCCCCCCATTAGCTGCCTTAGCTCCATGACCAATTAGAAAATTGTTTAATATCTGTAATCTGCATCTGCAGAAAGCAATTTGCACAGCAACTCTCCCAAGTAAAACAACAAGCCTGAAGCCCGGTTGTTCCTGCAGTATGAGGGGGGAATTTTGGGGGGCCAGAGGTTGCCCCAAACCCCGCTTTGCCAAAAGTTTCCTCCCAAAGAAGGGAGCAGAAATGCCGAGGGTATCCACTGGTTTGCACACACAAACTCTCCCGGCTCCTGCAGCAAAGTCCAAGCGCCTTGGAGGCCACGGGGGAGCAGGGCTGGCTTTGCTGTGACTTGCCCAGCAACGCTTTTCCCAAAATGATCCACTGGGGAGTCTCCAGGGAGTCACCACCTCGCCTGGGGCTGCTTTAGGGACGTTTTCCATGCAGGTACCCAGCGGTCGCCCCAGTCCCGCTCCCTCCAAGCAGCAGCCCTGCAGAACAGCCCTGTGTTTGGACGTCTTCGGGGGGAATTCAGACACAAGAACATTTCCCTTCTGGGCAAAGTAATAAAATGACATTCTTGCTCCTCCCCCTAGAAGTCAAACGGAGGTCAGCTCCCCATCCTTGTATCTGTTTAAATAAACTGGTCCAGCTGTTTGTTTCCAGGATGCCCTTTAACCTTCTGTCCCATCCTCCCTGCCTTTGTAACACACAGCGCTTTACTTTGCATTATAGTCCACTCCAAACTGCTATGCATTGAAAAAAAAAAAGAGGAAAAAAGAAAAGAGAAAGGAAAAAAAAAAGAAAAAGAAAAGAAAAGCATTCACTTGCAAGTCTCTTCCTGCATCCCAAACCTGGAATTCATAAGAACCCACCAGATTAAAACTCTTAATGTCTTGCCCCGAGAGAGCACAAGGCACTTCTGTCACACTTATAAATCACTTTCGAGGACTCCTTGCTAGCAAAAGTGTAATTCGGCCACGGCCGGGAAGGCGTGCAGTCATAGGGACAATTTCTTCAGCCTCTCTGTTTCTCCCTTTGATGGAAGGACTTTCCATGACGATCTGCATTTCCAAAATGCCCATTGGAAGCAGCACCAGCAAAAACAGTGGGACAAAGTCAGCAGAAGGGCTCTCAGTACCGCTCCTCCTATACGTGCACGTTCATCTCTCTCTGGGGAGGAAAGAACACCCCAAAGCACCTTGATTTTTAAAAACAGGGAGCAATCAGGACCCGAATCACTTTTTCATTCAGTGCTTCCTCAAACTTAGTTTTCTCGGAATACGACTAAGCACAAAACTTCCTAAAACACCCACCTGACTCTGCTGTCGGGAGCCGAGCGCTGCACGAGGCTCTCGCAAGGAGGAGAGCTCCGTTTAGAGATGCTTTTCCACAGACGTGGAGGGGTTTCTCCCCCCTCTAAAAAGCGACAAAACGGGGTCTCTGGGCACACAAGCTGCAGCCCTTTCCCAGACCAAAGGAAGTGCAGCCGCTCTTAGAGTATATATACATATAGATATATGTGCGTGCTTCTGTGTGTGTGTGTGTGTGTGTATATATATATATTTTTTTTTTTTGCAAAGGGGAGGATCTGGCCCAGGAGCGACGTTTGAACAGTTGGGCAAACACAGGCGTTCGAGGCCGTTGCTATTTATTATTTTTTGAGCGCAAACTTCTCCTGGCCCCCTTGGAGCTACACCAGCCGGCGCTTCCCGGGCAGCTCCACAGCGAGGCCCTTCCCGGCTCCACGGAGCCCTTCCTGGGGACGAGGGGTGGTTGCTGGGCCTGGAGTCCCACGTTCAGCTCCCGAACGGGGCTGCTCGCCCAGTGTCCCTGTCCCAATGCGGCCCCTGCGCCCTCAACGCGCACAAGCACCAGTCCTCGCTCCACAGAGGAAGAACCAACCCTCTCCCCCTTGCATTCCTGAATTTGTTTGCCAAACACAAAGCATCCCTGCAAAGCCCGGCTCTACAGCCTCCTGTGGGGGAAGATGCCGAGGAGCCCGAGTCCTTCCCAGCGGCGCAGGATCCCCCGGCCTCGCTCCGGCTCCGCGTCCATGCCTCGCGCCTCCATGCAGCAGCAAAGCAACCTTCTCCAATCACCGCTTAATCCTCCGATGCTTAACCGGCTTATCTCGAATAGAAACAATTTAAATGAAAAAGTGCGCCATAAACGCCGATTCCGGGTTTATTACACCTCGCTAACTGCTTTATTCCTTGTTTCGAAATATTTCCCTGTGAATTTGTTTTTCCACTGCTTTTTAAAAGGAGTCAGTTAACGCAACGGAAAAAGAAAGCCCCAGGAATTACTTTGCAGGCTGCTTTCAAATGTTTTAAAGGCCGCCTTAAAAATAAAATAAATAAATAAAGCTCCCTCTGCAATTATGAACGGCAAAAATAAGTGCAGACTTATGAATGGCAATCCCATCTCCTCATCCCCGAAACGAGGAAGAAATGCTAAAAGAGCTCTTAGAGCAGTTATTAAGAAGTTCTGGTCCTGAGGTCAGTTAGTGAGCTTAATGACCCCTAACTAGCAGTCATTAGCAATCCCTGCTCTCTGTGCTGCCTTTATTTGTGGAGGAGGAGGAGGAGAAGGGGAGAACAGAAGCGCAGGGCACCGCGGAGCCGGGCAGCCTGGAGCCCGGGCTCCTCCCGCGCCGGGCGCACGGGGCCACGCCGGTGCGGGACAGTACTGAAGAGCGAGCAAATAAAATACTACGCAAAACTAGTGATGAAAAACCACTAATTAGCTGACAAATTTGACGTAAAGCACTAATGAAAGCCATGTGCGGCTCGGCAGCTCCCTTTCCAAAATAGCTGCTGCCTCGGAGCACGACGGCACGACCCCGGCGCGGGCAGCAGCGGGACGGGAGCGACGAGGCTGCCGGGGCCGTGTCCTGCGTTGCTCCAGGGCCTGCGGGAAGCGGCTCCCAGTGGGATGCAGCTCCCGGTGCTGCCCCTCGCGTGAGCGCGGTGCTGCGGGAGCCTCGGGAGGGCCGGGCACCGCCGGCCTCTCCTGCCTCTCCCAGGTCCCAGTCCAGCTCTGCTTTGCTGAGCCGGGCTGCAAGGATCCCCGCGTGCTCCCCCAAAGGCTGCAGGGGAATAACGAAGGAATAACTGCACGGCAGGAGGAAGAGACCCGGAGAGCCGGCAGTCAAAAATGCCCGAGAAGGCCCGTGGGGGAAAGGACCCCATGGAGGAGAACATGGAATGGGCCCCTGCGCTTGAGCTGTGATCCCCATGTGACATGGGATCCCGCTCCTACCCGCTCTGCAAGGAATCCACTGGAGATGCGCATGGGAAGCTCCAATTCCTGTGGCCTGGTCCTCCCTACTGCTCCGGGGGCCGCGAACGCCAGGGCCTCGGTGCGTTCCGTGGGATGTGGGCACCCGTGGAGCACTTTCAAACCGCACTGGGGCTTTCTGCTGCCTTTTTCTTGTCTTGTTTTGGCAGGAGCCACAAAAGATGGCCATAAAACCACAGCTCCGAATCACAACTGCCCGGGTGACCCCCCAAAACTCGCCGGCCTTGGCAACCTCCCCACTGAGATGGCCTCTTCCCGAGCGCTGCCCCACAGCGCTCCCAACAACTCGCCTTGCAATCACCTGGAGGGAATTTTCCATTGAGCGGGGCCAGTTATTGGCTTGTAATCCTGTTCCTTACAGCACACGATCCCAGCAAGGGGAACCGACAGCCCCCAAAATGGGGGAAAGGCAACATGCTCGGGTAGGTCCGAGGAACGAGGAGACCCAGAGGGGTGCGGGAGCCCCCGGGACGGCCGAGCTCCCGGCCAGCCCCTCGGCAGGGAGCCCCCGGCTCCAGCGGAGCAGCAGCTCCGGGCAGCTCGGGGTTAAGCAGCAATTCCTCTTGCTGCATCTCAACCACCACACTTTGTCATTAGCCAAAGAGCCACAAGGACTACACGGCCTGGGCAGAGGAAAAATAATAATAACCCATGAAACTGTAACATGACCTAGATTTTGAGGAGAACTGCCAGAGTAATGCCTTTTTTTTTTTTTTTTCTCCCCAGCAGTATCTGCTGCTGTTTCTTTTCTTTTTCAAAATAAGCTGAAAAACCAGGCGACTCGTTAGCTGGCTGGCACCGACAGCCATCCATCACTTCGGCAGCCCCGTTTAAGGGCAGCCAGGGCAAAACGCACGCCCTCCAAAGCACTTCCCCTCCATCTGCCTCTCGCGCGGTGCATTTTTGAGAGTGGAAAATGGCTCTATGCAGCTGGGAGGCGGCATTCACCCCATTTTTCATACCCTGGGCTGAGTTTTCCCAAGCTGCCGGCGCAGTGCCGCAAGAGGGGCTCTCGTTGGGCCCCGACCACCTGCACAGAACAGGGATCTGACGAGAACAGACCAGGGCCCGACTTGCAGAGAGAACGCAGCCCGCTGCTCTCCCCTGCTTCTGCTCTCCTGATGCCACCGAATCACAGAAGGGTTGAGGTCGGAAGGGACCTCTGGAGATCATCCAGTCCAACCCCCAGCTCCAGCAGGGACACCCAGGCACAGGTATCATATCAAGGGTGCCTTTTTTCCCCAATAAAAGCCCCTGTTTTGCCAAAGTGGAGCCCCAAACCCCGCGCATTGCTCGCCACCACGATGCAGCGCCCTTCCCTCCAGTTCCTTACCCGATGTATTTGCGGGTCTCCAGCAAAACAGGCTCCTTGGCAGGGAGAGGACCAGATGACAACTGTGTCCCCCAGCCCCGTGGGCTTCAGCTTCTCTAAGGGCACCTTGGCAACTCGCCAGCCCTGGCCAAGGCCAAACACTTTTCGCCAGATTTCAGTATTTTCTTATGAGTAACTACACAGTACTTTACCTAGCGAGTGCTCCTGATTGCTGTAATTTAAGAACAGAGGAACGCGCTACAGATGTGGCATTACTATTACAATTGGCATTCAAGGTGAAAGGCATAGCAATTAGCTAAGACTTAGTGAAAACATAAATGCAAAAATCTGCTGCAAGAGCGCGGCACATGGCGCGTTTAGGAGAGCTCATTCACCGCGCAGCCGGGATTGCTCCAAGGGCCCAGCAACCACCTAGCACGAGCCCTTCGCGATGCTGCGCTCGGCATTTCGTGAGGGGCTTCTTTTTGGGGAGGATGAGCAAGATTTTCACATCACCACCACGCGCTGTCTTATTTTGCCTTGCAATAACACACACAACGTGCATGCTGCAAGTGCCAATTGTATATATACATATATATTTCCTCTCACTTCTCTTTTTCCTGCTTTCACACGTGCTCCCATTAACCAAGCAGCGCTTAAAACATATCTGCAAATGTGTTATCGAATTACGGGAAGCAGAAAAAGCAGCAGAGCCTCCAAAATCTGACGCTCCCTGATTAAGCCGGCATCACTGAAGTCGAGAGGATAATTTGTGAATGTTTTAACATTTACAAGTAAATAAGTACTTGTATTTACTGTATCTGATTACCGAGCAAAGTATTTGTTATGTTATTACACAGATTCAAATTGCATCTTGACCTTTTCCGGTTTAATCTGTTTATGGCAACAAAAAGCAGCGATAGATGAAGCCGAAGAGGGGCGGGAGCCGCACGCTACGGTGGAGCCTTCACCACAGACCTCCTCCTCTTCCTCTCCCACTTACACCTGCACAACAACACCGCTCGGTCAGCCTAGGAAACCACGTCCCAACCCGGCATCCAAGGGAGCCGAGGGCACGGAATCCAGGTGTTGGCCGCTCTCCCGGCGCATCCCGCTCTGTAACACGGGGAGCGCCCAATGGGAACGATCAATCCCGGCTGGACGCGAGTGCCGCTCGAGGCTCCGCAAAGGTGAAATCTCGCCTGGCGGCTCTGCGGCTGTCCAGCCTGTGTCCCGGCCACCCCGTGGATGTTTCGGAGAAGCAGCGCAAGGGCAGCAGTGAGCAGCAGCCCCGGAGCCTCCCCGTTCGCAGACAACCTTTCCTTGCAGGCGGTTCTCACGCAGGGGCCGCTCTACAGGAGCTGGCCACACACCTGCATGCGAACGCACCCAGATGCACACCCAGAGAGAGCTATTGATGCACTGTTGGATGGATGTACAGCTATGCAGGGCCAAGTGCCTAGCTGCCATACACCTAAACATGCACCCGGTCCGAGCACAGGCCTTTCTGGGACCGGCTCCGTGCTCTCGGAGCATCCCGAGGGATTATTTAACATGAGCTCTCACTGGGAACGCACTTAGGCAGGCAGCAGCAGCCCAGGAGCCTCCCGGGATGGCCCAACAGGCAGGACAAAAAGCCCCAGCACTTCGCTTAGACCAGCCACACACTGAGCTCAGCACCGCAAGGGATGAGTCTTTATTATTCTTTCACCGTAGGGTAGCGGCTCCCTTTTCCCGCAACAGAAACACCCAAAGCAGGGGGTGCCCCATAAAGCGGCCCGGTTGATTCCCAGGCAAAATCCCCAGCACTTCCAAAAGGGGGAAAAGCTCCCCACGCAGAGGATGGGACTGTTTAAAAAAGAAGGAAAAGCGTCTCGGGTTGGAGCGGCGGCGTCTCGCAGGCGCACGCAGCCTCCTCCCCGCGGCGCGCGGGCACCACCGCGCACAGGGCACGGGAAAAGCACCGCTTCTCCGGCGAGCAGCAGGCCGAAGCATGCGCCCAGCGGATGCTGTGAAGGCATCCAAAATATGACCCAAAAAATCGTTCAAATGCTTTCAATCTGCGGAAAACAAATGCTCTCTTCACTGGCTTCGCTGTGGCAAAGTTATAATTCCATCCAGAAAATCCAACATTCCCAGTCCGGGCTAACTACCATGCTACCAGACATGAGTTTATGTTTTTCATGCACATTTCATGTATTCCCACATGCTGTGTTGCTGCCAATAATTTATGACTGATCTGCACCCAGCCTGCCCTTCAGCATTCTATTTAATCTCTGCAACAGTGATTTACAGTGACTCATCATTAATACAAAAATGTACATGTGTGTTAACAAGTTTTGGAGAATCTAAGGAGGACGGCAAGATTTTGTCAGAGCTGGGGCTGAATGACTTGGGAGGCAGCTGAGGAAAGGAGCGAGCCGGGCAAAGAGGAGCGCGTTTCCCACACCGCAGGGGAGGGGATTTGGAGGAAAACCATTGGGAAGAGGTGGCTCCATAGCGGGGCCGTTGGCTCTGTGGGCACGCGAGCCCCTCATGCTCTGCCATGGCCTCCATCTCCCCAACTTCCCAGCCACCTCCACTGGCCGGGAATCCCGTGCGCTGCCTCCTCCCCTGCAAACTCTTTTTTTTTCCCCCCCACCTATTTAGTGTCTTTTGCCTCCTTTTGAAAGGGAACCCCTTGGGAACGTGCTTCACATGCACTTAAGTATTTGGGTTTTTTATTTCCTCCTTTATTCGGTGTCTTAAAGGGCTTCAAAAGCGGCTCTGCCCGGGCGGCTGCAGGGTCAGGGCCGTCGATAACCCGGACGAGCTGCGCCGCGCGAGCCGCCTGCGCCGCCCAGATAGCGCTCTTGCTAAATTAATCCTCCCAAGGCAAATATATTGTAAGTAGCTTGTTATCTCCAAAGTACTAAATTGAAGAATACACGGGATTATATTGACAGAAATTACATTTTCTGTAATGGGGTTTAATATATCTGCAATCTCTCCCATAGGCTCTGTCAGAGTGCCTCTGACAGAGGAGGGTTTGGTAATGTAGGTGCCACGGACATCGAGACCAAATTTATTCACTAAAATGGATTAGGCCATGTAATCAGAGCTTCAGTAATATTAATCTCTGACACTTATTGAACGGGAAAAGATACTTTTGTCTGCAAACTGGCATCCCTCCCTCCGTCCTCCCCAGCAGGCTTGCTGGTTGCCTTGGCCATTTTCTGGGTATTACTTCAAAGAGGATAAGGTTTCCCATCATAAACACTAATCTAAAAATATTAGGACAATTAATTAGCTACACTTGGTTTTACAAGGTATTAGATTGCAATGCACTTCAGATATGACACTTGCCCCAGCGCAGCAGCAGAAACCTCCGTTGTGATGCAGCAACAACGGGAAATAAACGGGAGCCGTTCCCGCTTTCACGGGCTCCTGTCCCAGGGACGAGTGGCAGCCGCGCAGTCCCCCCCGGCCCTCCTGCCCCACGGAGCCCGGCGCCCCACAGAAACACTAAAAACTTACTTACCAGTTGTTCACTTGCAGTATAGTGAGCCCTGTGTCTTGTGCCAACTGCTTTTTCTGTTCTTCTGAGGGGTAAGGGTGCTATAAGACACCAAAATAAACACATACGTTTAAAGCAATGTTTCTTTCGCCTGCATCTTATTTCAAAAAAAAATAGTAAAACCAGAAGTGTGACATCTATTACCGAAAGGTGAAAATGCTGAGGTGTGTCACTCTTTTGTAATTATTAATGGGCTACTACATCATTTAATTAATGGCAGTAAAAGACAAGCCAATTACCCAGATTAGTGGAGTGGAGAAGGAGCCGCTGAGGATGAGGTGGCACCTCCGTTCCCTCCCCGGGGAACTGGCTGCTTTGGCTGCAAAGCCGCCACGCTCGCCGCGAGCCAAGGGCTCCACTCAGACCGCGCTGACTCGGGCCGGGCTTTGAACACCCCAAAATAACCCGTAAAGATGAAGGGCATCATCCTGCGCGTACCCACGTGCTGGGCTTTGTGCACAGGCCAATGCAAGGGCAACCGCGAGCCCTTCATAGCTGCGCCAATCCTGAAGGGCAGGTAGCACCGTTTCCACTGGGGCTAACATTAAAAACAAACCCCGATTAAGTTTCTTGTGGGAACCCAATGGCACTCAAAAAATTCACTTTTCCGCAAATAAATTGCTTAGAAAACCCGCTCAGTGCTGCCCATTGCCACCCTTTCCTTGCAAAACAGGGCTGCTGCCTCCAAAGGGAAGGACCCTCCGCAGAGTCCGGTGTTGTGGCAGGAGCCATCAGTCACGAGGGCGCCAGCGGGACATTGTCAGGACACGGGGTTCAGATCCAGCCTGCCACCAGACCCTTCTTATCGGGACATTCGGCCCATCAAGGTGGGTGTTCAGAGCCAGGTGAACGGGGGGCTCAGGGCCGCCCGCCCCACGTGGCTCCGTGTTTCCCCAGCGCGCTCCGGATGCGTTCGCCCACGGAGCCTTACGAGAGACACAACCCAAGCCCTTGCAAAGCGCAGGAATTTAAAACCTCGTAAAACTCAGCAACCCTACTGCTATCATAACTATTTAGTAGATTTTATATATTCTTGTAAACAGCCTAATCTGAAGCCTAAGGGAGGGCTACGTGACCGAGGAACCTCCCGTCACCAAACGTGGGGTTTGGGCTCTATTTCTCCTGCCCGGCGGGTCCGTTTCAAAGGGCCCTGCCTGGTGCTCAGTCTCGCTACCAAAACCAGCAGCGATGCAGTAAAACAGGTGAATATATGTGTGTGTATATACACATATAGGCATTTATATGCACGCAGCTGGCACCCCAGAAAGCCTCCCCTTCTCTTAAAACCCCTATTTGGTGACACTAGATGCATGGATAACCTGCATGTCCCTCAACTCCTCTCTGCTCCCCGCCTGTACGTAAAGCCCCCAGGGCTACAGAACTGTAAAGCGGTGCAGGAAATCGGGAAGGGAACTTTATTTTCACAGACAGCTTGTGTTTCAAACATGCAAAAACGCAGTGACAATTTTACAGCCTGCATTATACGGCACGTTCCTCCACAGCAAACAGTGGAACTTGACTCACGTCCTTCTATCCGAACACAACATTTAGCTTCTCTTTTGAGAGGCTCCCAATGAAAAAGTTGTAACTTTTTCATCTTTATCGCTTCATTCCCGCTTTGTTACTTTACTATCAAGCAAGGACAAAATTATTCTTTTTTTTTTTCCCTCCTTATTTCACTTTGCCACCTTCCATGTGATCTAATTTTAAGTAATTGAACAAACTGTGTCTAATTTCATGCAGCAAGCAATAATTACTAGACAGCCTCTAGCTATTGGAATTGCAAACTCCGTCTCCATTAAGCAATTTTCAATTGTTCTGCACTTTTTTTGCCCCCAAATAGACAAGACTGGATAAAATTAGCCACCAGAATAACGCAGCCACTGTAGAAATAATTACTTTAAGAGTCCCAAACCCCGAATTCCTTAAATTGCGGTGCGCTTAAGGTCATACTGGGCTGCTTTACTCCATACCCTAGCGCAGCATCGACTCTAACTTGAGGAGAGCTGCGAGTGCCATCGTCACAGGATGCCCAGGAGACGTTGGCTAATCCCCCTTGGCGGGAGCTCCCTGCGCCCGACGCCACGTGGGCCATTTAAGACACCTAAAAACGCTGTGACAGCGGGAGACATCGGAGCGCTGCACGAGCTGGCCCTGCGCGGGCTCAGAAGCAACAAGCCTCAATGCGGGGACTGGGACCCTTGTCCCGAAGTCCTTGTCTTCATTTTGGGGGTGCTTTGGGCCCGGCAGGGCTAACGGCACCACAACGCACCCAGATGCATGGATAAAATACACATATCTGCACGTGGGTGTTTGCAATCGTGCCTAAAAGCACCGTGCTCGCACAGCCCCGGGAGCCCCCGCGCCGCTGTCAGCTCCCAGCGCCCACTGGTTTGCAAGGTCGGGGTGGGAATCAGAGCACGCGAGCAGAGCAAAGGGAACCCCCTTGGGCTGCCACCGTGTCCCGCCGGATGCATTTCCCTTCCACCTGCACCAAGGCCGCAATTTCTGGGATTCGGGCAGACGCAGCCTCCTTCCCAGCTCCTCACAGCCACAGGCAGGGCTGGTTGGAAGCAGGCGGGCGCAGGAGGCATTTGTGGGAACAGAATCGGCAACAAACAGGAGAGACAAATCCGCTATTTCCTGGGAACTCCTGTGCCTTTCCATTAGGAAACACGGCCTCCCTGGAGCACAGCGCCCAGCACCTTCCCCTCGCCATAAATCCCACACAGGAGCACGCAGCATTGGCACCACTAACATGTTTTGGAGGCTCCCTATTACTGCCTTTAATAGCGACTGAGTGCTGAAGCGATTGCTTAATAACGCCATCAAAGGCCGCACGCAGATGAAAATTATCCCGGGGGGATTTGCCCAGGCTAACGCAGACAGTTAAGGAGCGCGCGAAAAGGTAAAAATAACTATGCAAAACAGGAGTCAGAGCGGCCGTTTCAGCAGTAACAAAGAAATCAAAGTGACACCGAGAAAAATGCAACTTTCCGTCATCTCCCGGCCGCTTTATGAACGGTGCTTGGAGGGCACAACTCGCACCAAAAGCCTCTGCCCTTCCCACCCGGCCGAGGTGCTTCGGCGGGCAGAGCCGCAGCAAACGCAGGCGCCGGGGCCAGGGCTGCACCTTAGGGCCCCTCCTCACCCAAATGCAGTCCGTGCAGCCCCCACGGGCTCCCCATGCGCAGCCTCCTCCCGTGCCCAGCAGCTCTGCCCAGCTGCAGGAGCCCGTCCAGCCCTGGGGCTTGGATCCCGTTTTGCCTCTTCACACTTGCTCCCCGTAAGCTGCTGCGGGGTGCAATTTTGGGAGCAATCCCTAATGCTTTCTTATTGTCCCCCGCTTTCTGAATTAGTTTGACCATCTCCCTGAATGCTTTTTTTGTCTCCCCGCTGCACATTATCAAAGGGACACTTTGTGCCTTCCATTTGCATGACAAAAGCAGGGCATGGTGGAGCCTAGGAACATAGCTTGAATTTATAGCAGCCCGGGCCGGCATCCTGCACAGGCTGTACCCGGAAAGAAGCACTGGGCTGGGGGGCCCTGCATGCACCAGGCGACCAAAAACGCTTGGAAGGGGATCAGCAAAGTCATGGGCCTTTATTTATATACATATATACACACATATGTATGTGTGTGTATATATTTTTTTTTTGGGGGGGGGGGGGGGGGGAAGCGAAAAGGAGAGGAAGAGGTACGGGCAAAGGTTATATCTTTTAGTGACCAAGTTATGCTGGGGAGGAAAAAAAAAAGTTCTGTGCTTCTGCTTTTTCCCCTTTTCCTGTGCTTCCCCTTTTGTAAATAAGCTCCTCGCAGGAGCTGCCGGCGAGCTGGTTTTGGCACCCGCCAACACAAACACGGTCACCGAGGCGGCCGCGGGCTGGGACGCGCTGCCAGCGCCGCGCTGGTGGCCCCGGCAAATCCCTCCGAAGGGCGGCACTCAAGGTGCTTAAGGAAAAGTCCAGATCATTCCCTGCACAGGATATTACAGCAGGCAGAAGATGGAAAAACCTTTTAACTGGCCTAATCCAGCCCTGGCTGCTGCAGCATCATTCCTTGCACAGCACGCACGCCCCGTCGCGGCTATTCCCACTCCTTCCGTCCCGAGCGGGATGCTCGGTGCTCGCTCCGCTCCGGCATCCGCTCCCTGCTCGTTCCAGGGCAACTGCATGGACATTTCTGCCAGGCTGGGCGTTCCCTGCGCACACGGCGACTTGACAAGGGGCTCTCTGCTCCCGGGCTAACGGGACACGGGCAACACGCTGCCGAGTCCCTGCATGTCCTTCCCCCTCTAGGGTCCCTTCGTTGCTGAACCACAGCTTAAAAACAACCAAGGGCAACGTGACTAAAAGAAAAACCGCATGGAAAAGAGCGGCCAACTGCTCCCGGGCAGTGTGGCAATGTTTCCCTGCACCTCCATGGTGAGCAGCAACGATGACCAAGGGTGACACAAGGCCTGGCCCCTACCGGGAGGGTTTCCTTGTAAGCTGAAGGAAACCCAGACTTTGCTGTGGCTCCATGAAGGAGCTTCTGCTGAGTGTGCACCAGCACCCACCTGCAACAGCTTCCAGGCAGGTGCAATTACTTCCCAATGTCTTTTTTTGGGAATAACTTGTGCACAGCAGAGGTTTCCCAAGGAGACACAGCCTGCTGTGATTTGGGAGGGCTTCTGACCCCAGGACACAGCCATGACAGGGTCTCCCCTCCCTGGGTCTCTGAAGTGGAAAAAAAACAAAACCCCAAAGATTGGGACATTTTCTACAGGCCAAAATACCAAGGCAGACTGCTCTTTGGGAAGGCTTCGTCGCTGGCACGGAAAGTCCTTGAGCAGATGCCCTGTCCACCATTAAATATTCATTCTCTCGCGAGGGAATGCCATGAAGCCCCCTCGGCTCCTGAGCAGAAACATGTTAAAAAGGGGGACAAAAAGACACATTAGGGGATTGGGGAAGGGATGGAAAGCAGGAGGGAAACCCACGGCAGCGGATGGGGCTCTGCACCTCACCTGCCACCACCATCACCAGCTTGCTGGGCTGCAGCTGATGAGCACAGGCTAATTTGGGGCTGATTATGTGGTTTCCTGGAGCACGGAGCCTCCCTGAGCTGGTAATTGGTGCCTGTTGGAGCGGGGGGCACAGGCAGCAGCAGCCAGTCCCTGCACGGAACCTCCTTGTGCAGAAGGTGCCTGGGCCGCCGCAGCCCAACCGAGAATCCCGGGAAAGGAAGCGGCGCCCTCGGCAATCATGGAGCCGCTTGGCAGGGAAAGCTGCCTGCTAATGCGGCAAGGACGAGAGCAAGAAACGGGACCTCCTCGCGTGATATCCATACGTGGCAGGATGCGCAGCACAAACAAGCAATGGCCAGGTCTCCCAAAAATTGGGGAGAGCACGCTCCGATTTGCCTCAAATCTCTGGATTTAACCTTATATTAGCTCACACCTGCTCACACACTGGGTCTTACAAATACCTCAACGAAAGGACTTGGTTGGGCTCCCAGATCCGCACCCTGCGTTTTGGCATGGGAGGGCTCTCCCATAAAGCCAAACATTGCCTCTCCATCAAGACATGGGTATGGAAACAGGCAGGCCCCATTCCACTTGGAAAACACAGGGAATTTTGCCTCGTCTTGGCCAAGTGAGCCCCTCTTGGGGCATCTACTGCAACCTGCCAGAGGGAAGATACTGGCACAGTCGCGTTTGGAAAAGGCACTTCCAGAAAATGCCAATGAGTCACAAGCACCCACCCCATTCCCGGATGGAAAAGCCACAGCCTCGTCCTGCTCCAAGCACCCCTGCACACAGAATGCCACCCAAATCCTCTCCAAAACAGAGGCTGTGGGAGGCCAAACCCCTCAGCCACCTCACCACTTTCAGTGCAGCCACGGCACGACAGCCACCAATCACCCATTTGATAGAAGATAAGAGCACCTATCAATTAATTCATTTTTCAATATGATGCTCATAAGCCTCCTCCCTGCTTGCCCCTACTTTCCAAGCCCAGCTCCACCTTCTTTTCCATTCCAAAGGCCTACATGAAAGGAGCTGAAGACCAAAAAAGTCACTGCTGACAAGTCACAAAGCAAGCGGGAGAGACCAGGCGCATTTGATCCTGTTCTACACACAAACCCTTCCGAGATGACTGCTCCAATTAAAAAAAAATGTAAAACTTCTCATTTCGATGACACGAGATGATGAACCCGACTATTATATGCATATATTTTGTTTAACAGCTTCATTTATTTTAATAACAAAGAGAAACTAGATCTTTAGAGATGAAAGCTTTATTTCCTGGCTCCAGTGCCAACTGGGATTTTTAAAAAGGATTTTTAAGGGATGTTAACCAAAATGTGATAACGGGTGTTCTCCAGGGCCCTATTTAAGAGCAGTTTATGCAGAGCCCAACCACAGGTGAGCCCAACACTATAAACATGGTATTTGGGTCTATTTTAAGAAAGTAGAAGCGGCTCTGCAGGGAGCAGCCCTGCAATGCTGGTCTGTCTGCTCTTGTTTTGCTGGGCAGCGTCTTCCTCAGCAAGACACGGCTGCAGGAACCCTGTGACGAGGCACGAGCTCTCTGCAGGCCAGTTATAAAATCCCATGGAAAGGCTCTGTCTGCGCGGCCAAGAGTGTGGCCGCAACACGGTCACTTGAAGGGTGAGGCCTTGAAGGCCTCCCTGACATCCAAGGGGGGGGGGAAAAAAAAAGAGATCCTAACAACAAAACCCAGCTAATTGTGGTCCCATCTTCATGCCAGCCAGTTCCTGAGACAGAGCTAATCAGAAACACCTCAAACTTGATCGTGCTCTGCCACTCGAAGAACTTCTCATCCGTTCCCCTTGTTTGTCTCTGTCTTGATGGGCTGCCAGTGCCTCACGGATGCTCTTCCTGCGCTGCACTGCCTCTATACATATAACATATAGGGGAGGCTATTTTGATGGGTCGCTGCCTCAGAGCTCCCGCCGATGCAGCGCTAGGGATGCTCTTCCCCTGCTGTACTGCATCTATACATATAACATATAGGGGAGACTATTTTGATGGGCTGCTGTCTCACAGCTCCCACGGATGCAGCGCTAGGGATGCTATTCCCCTGCTGTACTGCATCTATACATATAACATACAGGGGAGGCTATTTTTCCCGGCCCAGTGAGGCACACGCATGTGGGGGCACCCAGGCCACTCCAGCAGCTTTCGGGAAGGCTCCCGGTGCAGGGCAGCTTCCCGGGAAGTGGCCGCGAGGCCCCGCTTGGCGCTGCCGAAGCGAGGGCCCTGTCAGGTTGACATGTCAGCCCGGCGACAACGTCAACGAGTATTAACGTTCAATTACCCGTCCTAGAAACAACCCTGGCCTCCGTGCGGCAAGGGCAGAGCCGCCTTGCCAGCCCCGCGGGACCGGCGGGCGCCTTCCCCTCCTCCTGCGCTGCAGCCACGTGCCCACGGGCAGCACCACGTGCAGCGTGCAGCACCCAAGGCCATGAGCAGGGCCCCCAGCAGCGGGACACTTTGGAAACAGCCACAAGTGCATGACACAGCCCCACGGACACCACGGCTCCCAAGGGCGGATGCGAGCTCTTGCAGAGAGGACCTCAGCTCCGGAGAGGCCCTGGCTGCAGCTTCATCCCTAGGTGAAGCCCTCGCTGCCAGAGATCAGGAGGAAAAGCTCTGCAGTTCACTGGCTTTGCTCCCGAGTATCCTCTTCCCTAGGGAGTTTGATGTGCCTGGAGCAAAGGCACATATTGGCAGGTCAAACCCAGGCCAAAGCAGCATTTGGAGCAGAGGTATGGGGCAGTCTGGAGCCATGGGGCAGGTGTGGGGCCTTGGAGCCCAGTGCTGGGTCTCTATCCCAGGCACGCAGCCTTTTGGGGACACAATTAAACCTGCATGCAGCAAAGCAGCCGAGACCTCTTTCCCCTGCTGTCCAAGCCTAAAGGCACCTCCAGCACTTCCAAAATCATTCCCCTGATAATTCCTTTTAATTCCCCTGATAATTCTCCCTGCTATTCTCTTAGTCCTTTTACACAGGTAGGAATGACAAACAGTGTCAAGCACCAGAGCCTTTCTCGGTCCAAGATGATGATCCAAGGAGCAACTTGCAGCCAGCCCCAGCCTCCCGCCAGCTCCATAATTGATGGCATTTTCCCTGCAAGGGGTAGGGCCTGGGACACATCAGGGCTCAACAGGGGAAGTCAACTGAGCAAATTGACTCCGCAACTGTGTCTTTTAGCACGGCTTCTAATAAGGATAAACTGATTACTGCCAAATGTACTGTAACATCATAGGGAGTGAGAGGGGAAAAAAGGGGAAATCGATCTGTTCCAAGGAAACAAGGGCGATAGCAGAAGTTTCTCCAATGCACCTTCTGTGTTGGAGAGCGCGGAAAAACGTCCCACACTGCAAGGAACCCACATGTCCCCCCCAGCCTCCTCCTTGGGGAAGGGGCAGGGAACCAGGATCCAATGGATCCATGTGGCCCCTTCCAGAGGGGACACATGGAGCAATTGTCTGCATCTCCACCGGCTTCCCAGGAAGACTTGGAGAGGCGACAAATCGTAAGTGGAAGCGTTTCCCATCTGGAGCAGCTGGGTCTGGTTGGATTAACCCTGGCATCTCCATTGGGGGTCATTTGGGACCCATTCTTGTTCATGCCACCTCCACCAACTTGCCCAACCCCACAGCGGAGCTCACAGGGAAGCAGGAAAGCGCTGGCTGGTGGTCACCTTCCCTGGCTCCATGTGAGCCGCTGGGGTCCATCCTTCCCACGAGCCAACCCAGGGCTCGCCCAAGCCCCCGGACACCTGGAATGCCACCTTTTAACGCCACGTCATCCCAACAGCAGCTAGGGAACGCGCTCCACAGCCACACACTCGGCCCCGTGGCCACCTCCAAGCGCCGTGGGCCCCACTGGCTGCTCCGGAGCGGCCGCCCTGGCATCGCAAAGGCCCCGCGCGCCACCGGCGCCCAACGCCCGCCTTGCACGCGGGCCCACAAATGTTATTGTCTGTAATTTAACCTAACAATATTCTGAGGCCTATAACCTTGCACGCAGAGGCAATTTCCCAAGCATTAATACTTAAATGGGTCATATGCACCACATCTGTCATTCTGTCCTGAAGTCTATGAGGCACAACCAAGACTCTGCGAGCCTATTGATTTTTCTAGCATTTGCTTTAATTTACTTAACCATTGAGAAATCCATCAGTACATAAAGGGCAACTGTCCATTACGGCCTCATTTGCAGGCGTTCTTTCCCCTCGTTTTTTGGTAAATATTTCCCCTTAAATCAGCGTGTGTTTACAGGGTAAAAAGGAACAGGGGAAGCGCTCACACCTGTTTCTGTTCCCCGAGTGCTGCACTGAGGTACATGCAACGTGCTTAAAGATAGAATAAATATCTAGACATTATTACATCTGTGTGCAAAGGGTGGTAAATTAGATCCTAATTACATTAACAGGGATTCTGCCTCCCAGCTTAAATTTTACATGAGCACTCAGTAAAACTCCAAAAGCTCTGCTGTGGTTTCTTTACGAGCTGGTGATTACAGCTACTTCCTATGCGGTCACTAAATATTCTGTTTACAAATAAGTGAAGAAGCTTTGAGCCAACTTGCCAGGGTAATAATCCGTTTTCTTCCCCCCAGCAAACCTTTACCACACAAGCATGGCAACAATCAGGAGCCCGGGCTTCATCTAATTACTCTATCACGTAATTTCACAAATTGCCTTTTCACTGGGGAGCCAAGTGCAAAACCCGCTCACAGTGAGATTCCAGGCAGCAGCTTTCATTTACTACTCATTTCTTGTTAAATTAAACACAAAAACACCAGTTGGGTGGAAGAAGTCAGAGAGGACTGCTTGCAAACGAGCCAGGCGAGCAGTTCCCACCCCAACGCCACCCACACAAGCTGTGTTTTTAATGGCACCGGCGGAGCCTTTAACCCTTTAAAGCCTCGTCACGCGAGCGCACGCAGGGACCACGGGGCCACCGAGGCCAGCACTGAAACGGTCCTTTGTTCACAAGAGCCCAGAGATATCAGTTATTCCCAGCCTCCACATTAGTCTGCCCCAAAACACGGTCAGCAGCCCTCCAGGTATCAGACTACCTCGCTTTTTGCATCACTGATATGGTGCGTGACACAGAAGGCATTTTCCTCCCCCTCAGAAAGAAAATAACCACATTTCTCAAGTATTTTATACAGGACAGGCTGAGCTAGAACAGGCCAGCCCCTGGTTAAGACAGGACTATGCAGATAGCACCCGAAGCCTGCCAAAGCAGACGCTCCTGCCTCGATCAGCAGCCCTAATGGCAAGTGTTGCAGAACTCGCCTTCCCAAAACGATGGCCAAGCACTGACACGAAACATGCACACAGCGACGCACCACGGGCCTAACGTGGGAAATGATGCAAGAGGGGAGGTAAATTACACAGTACATATTAACTCAAGGCCTTTTCTGCCTGCTTGCCCTCTCCCTATGCACACATCCACACAGCCTCGGTGCTGCGCGGCGAGGGACCGAGGGCTGCAAGGCGCAGGGTGCGCCCATCAACACGCTCGCTCGCGCTCAGAAAACCTGATTTTCGGCTGAACATTCTGGGCGGTGGCGAGAGAAATAAATCATTGTCCACGGCAAACTTTCTCCAAGCAACAGCAATGTTTTCTTGCGGAAAGAGCTTCCCGCAAGTTGCTGGGGGTCTACGGCACCCATGGCATAGGGGAGGGTCTGCAGGCCACGCGCTCTGGCTCTCATCCACATAGGCAGAGCTGGAAATCAGCACAGTCTCTTGTAGCAGCCGCGTCAGCAGATAAGCTGAACAAACACCTCGTAACGAGCAACTGAGCCCACGAATTCCTCTCATTTCCTGCTCACAAACTGCGCTTTCCTTTGGTGCACTTAGTAGCTCAAATTATTTGCCCAAATATTCCTGTGGATGCTCCCAGATGGGCAGGCTGGTGCTCGGATGTTCCCTCTCCCTTTCCCCACTCAAGATGCAGCACTTGGGACTCAAGTATCTGCTTTGGCTGCAGAAACACCCAGAGGTATTCCTCCAGGAGGCTAATTCCAAAGGGGGAGGTGCCCTGCAAACCACCCCAGCCACAAGCTCAAAAAGAGCGAGGAGGGAAGAAAGCAGCATCTAACATTGATCTGAAACCCTTTACTACTGCAAGGGGCCTTGCTGCTAAACTCATTTCTGAGCGTGGTTATGCAAACCAACAGAGCCGTAGCACAACCAGAGCAAGTGTAATTTAGCATCCGAATTAGTGGTTATCATGTTTTGACTTGTCCATATCCCCTTGCTTCTGCTCCCAGGTTAAATTCCTCCCATGTGCACATACTAATGTGCACACACTAATAGGCTCCCACACATTTCAAGCTCTTTGATGTGCTGGTGGCTGCTGCGCAAGCTCCACGGTGCCTCCCAGGTGGAAATTGGGGGAAATGGGCAAAAACCTACAATAATCCTGCGGGCACAGGGGCACTCGCGGAAACCTGACCCTGCCGCTGACTTCCATCAAAATCCTTCCCCGGATCGTCGCGACTGCCGAGACCTACAAGGAGGTCAGGACAAGGTACCACAAAGGTTAAAGCCACAGAATTCCCGGCCTCATTAGAAATGTGTAAAAACAGCTGCTTTGGCTACACCAAACTCCAGAGCATGGGAAGAGCTGAAGTGAGGACTCCCATTCCCTAGAAGCAGTTGCCCAGTGCAGCCCCTGGGTCTCTTCTCCGGTCTGAGACCAGAGGTTTGCAGCACAGCTCAGCAGGAACTTGAAAAACCTGGAGGACGGTGCAAGACTTCCATATGCAAGGCACGTGCTTTCCAAGAAACCATGGGATTGGAACGGCAGCGCCGCTGCTGAGGGTATTCCAAAAAGGGAAAATGAGAGCAAACTGTTTTCTTGAAAAATGGCAAAGTTTGTCTATGTTAGAAAACAGAGCAATCCTTGGAGGCCGGGCAGCAGGTCAAAGCGAAAAATCTGAGGAAGATTAAAAAAAAATGTCCCAGCTTTTGACAGGCAGCATTCTCCATCAAACTCCGGGAAGGAGGAAGGGTTAAGAAGCTAATTCAAACCAAGTTACCTAAATCCTGTTTGTCCTCCTTTCTGGAGCTCCCAATTCAATTCTGACCGAGCCTCGGCATAATTATCCTCCCCCTTAATGAAATTTCCCCTTTTATCCGGTTAGAGCCCATGGCCACAGCATCCCGGCCAGCAGAAGGGACCGCTGGGCGTCCCCGAGCCCTGAGTGGCACCAGGCAGGTGATGGGACGTGCAGGGTGGGCACGGGGGCCACCTCCAAAGGCCACAACCCCGCAGCCTTCCCAGGAATTTGGGCAGCTGGCACCCAGGGGGATTTTCACAGCCTTGCCCACAATAAAACCAAAGCAAGGAGACACAATATGTGGAATAGTGGGTAAGAAAAGAAAAAGATTGAGTCTACTATATGGAAATATGACCTCCACGTGCCTAAAGGTCTGCAGAGGGCAGCAAAGAAAATCCTGCCTTTTTCAGCCCATCCTTTCCCTTTTCCAGGTCTTCAGCACCCCCGCACCCTCTCCCTATGCTCCTTCCCAAACAATAGCCAAAGGCCATGTGTGGGCAGAGCGGGCACCATTCCTGAACCACATGGACACAGAGGACCCGAGAGGCTCCAACCTGAGCTCGAACTAGCCCCTCAAACAACAGGACCCAAATGAAACCAAGCCCAGCAGTGTGACACCACATTTGTTTTAAACACAGAGCTACATCCTTACCCACACCCTTCTCCTCAGCCAGATCCCCTTATCAAGCGGCTCCTCCAGCAAACTCGCACACTGCCTTATAAAAAAATTATTCCATTCAAATGAAACTTCATAAAGTGGCCGCATGCTGCTTGTTGCACGTTCTCTGGCTCATTCGAGTGGTATCAGGAGACCAATTGAGGCTCAGCCCCCAGATACACGGTGCAAAGAAAAGCACTCGTTTCTAATCCGTAAAGTCAAGGGGTTTCAGTCAAGTCTTTCACTCGCTGTGCAGCCTCCCGTCCGGGTAAGATTGAGCCTCTTTAGAAAATTGTTTTAAAAGCAGTTAAAAATAATGATTAAATTACGGGATTTACATGAAAGAAATCCTTGGCCCATTCATTTTTTAAATCATGGTAATTTGTTTTTTAAAAGGTGTTTGAAGTCCTTGAATCTACCTCTTGGCACTATTAAAAAAAACGACGTTTATAATCCCCTAATGGGCTTAAATAAAGCCTTCAATAGCCTAAATTGTTATTAAACATCTTTTGGGATTATAACTTTATGGGGGCTTTTGCCTGATTAGATGATGAACGCATAGATCATCAAATACTCATCATATAACAAACCAATTACACTGCATAATCCCCAAAATAAGCTTTGAATCCCAACATTTTTAATTAACCTGGATTTAAAGCAGGCAGGCTTTGCACAATGAGTGGACAAGAGCACCAAACACTTGAGGAGACTCCCCCCAAAACTCCCTCCTTGCAGTTTTAAGGAAGAAAGGGAGGAATTGCCGGGACAAGGAGGACAGTGTGGGTCGAAGCAGAAACCATCGCCGGTTTTCACTGCAGAAACCAATTCCATTTGCGTCGGCCTCATTGCAGGCAACGTGTTTTTCCCTCCCCTTCTCCAAGCTCCCTCCCTGTTCTGCGGGCTATACATTACAGCAGATCTTCCTGGAAGACAGGGCTGCAACGAGAGCCCTCAAGGAGCAAAAGGGAAATGGGGGATCACAGCGATCCCTCGAGCTCCATCATGCCCTTTGATGCCACCCCAAAAAGTGCCAGCCTCATTTTTGTCTCAACTTTTGAATAAAGATATCTATATTCAATAGCAACAGGCCATTGTTTGCACCTCAGCTTTGCCACATTTCCCCAGGAATAGATTTCAGGCCCCAGCGTTTCAGCAGGTCAGGCAGCGTGGCTTAACCATGGGCCAAACGAGGCGGCTCTTCCGACACAGACACCCATTAAACCTGCAGCGGGAAGAGCACGGGCAAAACACCAAACTCCATAGCCCCTAAGCGTAGCTCTGCTCACTCATTCAGGTACCATTTAACTCTGTTGTTGCTCTTATTCTAAGGGGAGAAGAAAATACATAAAAAAAAAGAAGAAAAAAGCCATCTGAATGAATCTATGTCCTGAGTTTTGGGCAGGCATCAGCTTCGCTCCTCACATCCATCAAAATAACAGGGGCTGCAGCCTGACACTGAGCTGCAACTATTGCCCAAAAAGGCCAGCAACTGCTCTAGCCTCCCATTTGATTTTTTTTCTTCAAGAAATAATAAAATAAACAAATTCCCTCTTAAGTGGAAAACGAGAACTAAGGGAGAGTCTTTCAGAAGTGAAGTCACTATAGAGGAAGCCATAATAGTCCTCCAAATGGGACCATTTGCACTGGAGGAATCAAAGTAGCCTATACCCTTTTGAAAAATCTGCAGTAGTCCTACACAGTTTAAATCATTCCAACCATTAATCATTAGTATGACAGACACAGCAATTACTGTCTTTTTTGCTTAATTCCGTGCCATTGATGTGTATTAATATTATAATTGTGAGTTTTATTTTATTTTTTTTTCCACTCTGGAAAGAGATGGTTCCCAAATCAGAGCCCAGTTAGGAGCAAGCAGGGTCTATCCCAGCAGAGTTCGGATTTATCCGGAACAGGCAGACACAGGGATAGCACAAAGCAAAACCCAACGGGGCAGGCGGGCATTAAGCACGTGGTCCCTACACGTGTCCCATCCCTGGCGGATGCTCCTTGTCCCAGCAGGGAGCCCACCTGGAAGGCGGCTCCAAGGGAGCCCCCAGGCAGCTGCTCCAAGTACACCCTACACACAGAGCCAAGGACAAACCCGGGAAGCCTTCTGCAATGCCAGGCCCTCTCCACATGGGCAGCACGAGTGCTCAGGCAGGAGGGAAGCCCAGTCAGAGCAACCTGGCACTGCGAGCAAGGCAGAGCTCCCGGCCTGATCCCAGCGCTGGCGAGAGCCACACCAGGTATCCGGTTACCTGCTGGGCACCTGTTCCAGTTCACAGGGCGCCCTGGGCGCACGGTACCGCTCTGGGCACTGTGGCCAGGCTCTCATTTCACCCCGACCCTCTGGGCAGGCCAGGAGAAGCCACCAGGGCCCAGGGACAGTCACCGCCACGTGCAGCTACAGCCACCGCGCAAGACAGGCAGAGCATCCCCACGGAGGCCTAAATCCCACGGCAAAGGCAGGCAGGGCCACATGCCCACCGCCTGGGGAACGGGCAGCTTGGCATCATAAACACTTGTCTCAGTGCTGGTGTTAGCAGCGGGGGGCACCATGTAAGCTCTAAAGGAGCTCCCGTATCCAGCTTAACCCCCGTACCTGCCCAGGGCTTCTAATCCCTAGGATAAACACAGGTAGCTGTGGCAACAAGTATAGCTGCATCCCCCCCCACACACACTCCTTTATGATGTTCCATACAGTAATAACCTTCTGGGAACGAGAAAGCCTCAAATAGACTTCTCTATTACAGCTGACACATTGAGACCCTCACAGCGAAGCACCCAGCGATCTCCCCACACCTCTCAGGAAGGTCTTTGCCTTATTTCATCTTGTTTCCAGCCATGCCAGCGCTTTCCTGGGGTTCTCCAGGAGCAGAGGGGCCCTTTGCTGGGAGCAGCGCTGCCCGCTGAGGCCGGTGGCAACCGGCACACAGACCCGACCTTGTCCCTCCTCACCGCGAGCTCCTTCCAACAAGCGCAGCCCGAACCCAAGCTCTCCAAGCAACACCCACAGACAAAACCCACAAAACCCAACCATAAAACACACGCTCCACACTCCTCCCCTGGCATCTCGCAAGAGACACAACGACCACCGTCGGAGAAGACCCCTGAGCTGCCTCTAACACAACATGTACTTCTGCTTTCTGCAGCTACGACAACTATGACATTTCCCATGTTTTATTTTGCATATGTGATCTAGAGTTCACTTACTGTTAGATGCTGGAACAGCCATGCCCTCATGATATTTGTGGCTACTTTGGGAAAGATGCCACGCTTTTTATGTCGCTTTTTGTCCTTATCTGGATCATCATCATCACCTGTGCTGGGGGAAGCTACACTGTTGTCCAAGCCGTCACCTGTAAATATAGTGAATCAAATTTTGACTTATGCTACCTTTAGACACTTCATCCGAAGCCTGGCTTTGGGTATAAACTGTATCAATATTTAAATGAGGTATAAATTCTTTAACACCGTAATTCACCAGGGTTTGAAGGGGTGGTGGGGCAGGGGAGAGAGAGGCACGGGAAGAAGAAGGGTCTATAGAATTCTGTAGGCCCGGTTCTGGTTTAGGCTGCAGGACAGTGAGGCTGCTTCAGGGACTGGATTTAGCACAGCGACTCAACAAAAAGGGCTTAAAAAAACAAAACATGAAAAAAAGGGAATAAAAACAAGCAAACAACAGGGTTTTGCCAGCATCCTGCTTGCCAAGGTGCAAGAGGTGGGTTTGCCTCACCAGGGCCATTTCCAGCATGAAGTTTCCCCCAGCAAGCTAGGAAAGCATGGATGATATCTCATGCCCACGGCACAGGTGGGCCTTGGAATACCAGGATCCCATGGGAAGAGCTGGGGTAGTTGCAGCTCTTGCAGTACGACCTTCTCTGCACCAATTCAGGGCCAGCCAGGGGCTCTGCTTCTATTACACATTTCCTCGCTGCCCAACTTGCAGTGAGTTTTCCCAGGACACAGGGCTCCACCTGGCCTCCCCAGCCCCGGCCTACAGAATTCCACATCGGGATAAGCAGCTCTCCATTTGACAAACGTTGCAGGAATTAATGCCCTGCGCTGGGCAGGCACCTATCACAGGGTGCAGCCAGTTAAACAACAAATCCAGCCTGAATTTCTGAGAAAATCCAAGAATTTCCCAAAGTCTCCTCATGCTAGCAAGGCATCTAGCTGATTACACAAGTGCATGGCAGCCAGTTTCATGTGGGGCTAACAGGCTAGCAGGCCCTGCAAAACAAAACTAGACTGTGTGCAAGTTGTGTTTCCAACCCAGAACGTGGTTTCTGAAGAAGCCAACATGGCAATTCTGCTGTCGAGCTCTGCATGGGGATCGAGCAGGGTGGCCTGGCGGCCAAGGACACGGCGTCTGCAGCCACCAGGAGCTGCAGTAGAACCAGCTAAGGGGTCCCTCCACCCCAGGCAAGAATGAGCACAAAGTCATCTGAATTGGGCTCAATCAAAACCACCTCTGTTAGGAAATTAAAAAAAAAAAAAAAAAATATTGAGGGATTCAGACCATCAAAATTATGATTTATTAAAGAGCTTTTATCACCAAAAAAGGTTCTTATTAGCTTCATATTCTTAGCATCTTACTAACTGTGACAAATTTATAATTGTCCTGATGACTTGGCCTGGATGCTTAGTGAAATAGTAACCTTGAAGAGTTACACAAACAAATAAGATTTTTATGAAGAAATCAGATAGCCGATAAATTCTTTGAAAGCTCAGTATGTTAAAAAAAAGGGCTTTTATATGGAGAAGCCATTCACCATATAAAATAATAATTCATAAAAGAAACATGAGCAAAGGAAACAACTCAACAGCATTTAAAATTCCACGGGCTAATCCACTTTCTGTCTGCGAGAGGCAAACGAGGGGAAGAAAGAAAAAAACTATTACACATTCATTGATTAAAAATGAAAAGCTTCCAACCTAATGCCACTGCCTTTCCCCACCTCCCTGCAATTGTTTTACCCCCATTTTCAAAAAACACACTTTCTCCTCATTTCAAACCCCCTCCAGATTAATTTAGTAGGCATTGCCTGGTGCCCGACGAGAGGAGTATTCATTGATAATTTATGGAAATATCTACTATAATCCAAGGGAGATGACTTTTTCCAGCTTTGTGCATCAATAGATAATCAAGGCCTTAAAGCAGCCTTAGCTTCCCATTACCTCAGGCAAAAGAATTCCTGAAAGCATGCCTTCGGGGCACCTGAATTATATACTCCATTAGGGGAGGAAAAGCTTTCTGCATTCCTTGTGTAACACTCCCCAGAACCTTTCCTGTTTATTTCTGCTGTATGAAAGCAGAAGCATTAGGAACAGAATTTTTTAAGTGAAGACTTATGTAGATACAATGGCGAAACCTTTCAAGCGAGAGCCAGATCACCTCCTTCAATCCCTGGCAGTGACCTATCCCAAATAAAAGGTTTCTGTTACATCATTAGCTCAAGCCAAAAACAGCCTTGGCTTAATGCACAGTTTGTTCTTCCTACTGTTTTTAGGCAAATACTGCTACTTTACTCCCATCTGGGAGGGAAATTACACTGCTGGGCTGTAATCTAAGACAAGATTTTCATTGGAAGCAAATGCTTTCAATCCAGTGTAAATACTGGTGCGTGTTCAGAAAAGCCTAAAACAATAAACCCTGGCCCCGGCCGACACGAGCAGGAGCGAGCAAAAGGGAGAGGGCGGCCGCGGAGCCTCCCGCTATCCCGAAAGCAAATTCCCCGGCAGACTCGCGCAAATTGTTTAACCCCGTCCACTTCTTCCAAATGGGAAATTGATCCCGTAAAGGCCAAGCCGCCGAGAGGAGCCTAAACGGTCAATGGTGGATTTTAGTATTTCCATCTACTTTGCAACCTGATCCGGTCACCTCGGCGAGCTCTCCAGAGGATTCCCACCCCCCCCATTCCTTCCTCCCTCCTCTTCCTCTTTCCTCCTCTCTGTTTAAAGATCACTAAACAAACTCGAGGCCCCGCTGCCCAGCCACACGGTAGCAGCTACGAGCCGCGTTTGCAAAATGTCAGCGGCGACTTCGTTCCTGAAGTTGACTTCCCCTGCCGCCAAATGAAGGCGAACCGAAAAGGTGGAAATAATCATAGAAATGATGCTAGTCCATAAACAAGCTTACAGCCTCATTAGTATAGCGGCAGGCTCCACTGGGTGATTTATGCTTGTTTTGCTGATGCCATGAGGAAATGCCATCGGGCAACTTTAGCCAGCCGCTAATGGTTTCTGACAGCTTCGTAGCAACTAGTGCAAGCAACGCCGCGGCGCTTGCTAGTGACAGAAACCGAAAATGTCATATTATCTGCCCATGTGTCACCAAGTCCGTGTGGCAATTAACGAGCAGGCCAGTGACTGCGGGGCCAGAGGCTCCTCCGAAGGGCCCGTGGCGACGCGGGGGCAGCGCGGCGGCGCCGAAGCCGGGCCCGCCATCCGCCAAGGAGCTGCCTGCGGCATGTGGGGCGAGCGCCGGCGCGGAACGGCGCCGAACCCCGATCCTGAGCCCGAGCGGGGTTAATCCGGGTGGATTCGGGGCGCTGAGGCCGCCCTGCCGCCCATCCTGGCGTTGGGAGCGTGCGGGCCCCAAGTACCACTCTCCATGCTGCCCTGGTGCCTCAAGCTGTCCCCCCGGCAGCAGGGCCTTGAGCCTCCCGAGAGCTGCCTTCACACCATGTTACAGCCCACGGTCTCGCGGAAGAGGCCGGGCAGCAGAGCGGGGCCTCGGGCCCAGCCCCGGGTCAGTTCTGGCATGACTGGGCCCGTCCCCATAGGGCGGCTCAGGTGCCCCATGGCGGCTCCCCGGGGCCGCGGGCTCCCATTTCAAACACACAGTCCCACCGCCTATTAAAGCGGGCCCAGGCATTTAGGCTGCACTGCCCCGCGCCTTTCAAGGCGGGATAAAGCCGCATTTATCACATTGAGGCCGCTCCGCGGGTCAGCCAGGCCAGGCCGGCAGGGATCCCCCACTCCGGGCCCCCTCCCCAACACCCCTTCCCTTTTCCCTTCCCCCTCCCAAAAAAAGAAGGAAAAATAAAGGCAGGCGGCGGTGAAGGGCCAGCCCTCAATGCTCGCTTTGTCACGGGTGAGCGGTGACAAACCTTTGTTGGCAAAATAGGCGCTGCCGCCAGGCGCGCAGGTGCTCGCGGGCCCGCACTCCAGCCCCATGGATCCCCATCCATGGGGATTCGGAGCGCTCGGGATGGACACCCTGGTCGCTCCCTACCACCCACGGCATATACCTTGCGTTTTCCACATGCTTTTGCGTTCGGTAACCTCATGTAATCAAAACACGCACTGTGCCCAAACAAAGGCTTCGGGCTCCCCTAATGGAGCTACATGTTTGCAGCCCCACAAACACTTATCACGATACTCAGGTGCTCCCAACTTTGGATGCTTTTCAATAGGATTTTATTTATTTTTTATTTTTATTTTTTAAAAGGCCATTATGCCCTAAAGCATTTGGATGTGTGCTCATTCTAAATGCCTATGGCATTAGAAAGTAAGCAAGAGAAATCCTACACGGGCCAAGCAAAACAGTAGCTTCTTGCCACCCATCCACAGCTCTGTGCCTTCCTCTTTCAGCCCATCCAAACCATCAACCTTCTGAGTAACCATTTCTGGTCATAAAAAAAGGTGGTTTCACTAAAAAGTCTTCATTAACAATTTTAAGCAACACACTGTACTATAAAGACATTAAGCGGCAAAGTGGCTTTCCTCAGCATTAAGGAGAGCAACTATTATAATCGCTCTGCTTTTACCTACGAGACCTCTTATGGCACAACCACCATACTGACTTGTCCCAGAGCATTAACAGGTCTATATGTGAAACACGGCAAAAAGGTGCAAGACACAGACTCTCAGGAGGCAGGTCCAGGGATGCACGAGTCTCTGCGAGAGAAGAGCAAGAGGAGGGGAACGTGCCACACAGGCCACCGCGAGCAGGACTCAAACACCCATTTCCATCGCGTGCTGCCAGCTGCTGAGCGCACCCGGGCGCTCCGTGAGGAGCACGGAAAGTTCTTCCTCCTGATGCAGCCAGCTGCAGTTTGCAAAGGATTTCAGGGACCAAAAAAATAAAAATCATATTCCACTGGCTCTGCGGGGAGTCAGGGTGGCTAATTCTCATGTGCACAAGTGTATGAGGACAAGTAAACAACTCTGAGCGCTTTTCCTCCTCACAGCAAGCTAGGGAAGGAAGAAAACCAAGGGGCACAAGGGGCTGGATGCTCAGGAAAGCCAGAATGGGCCCCATGGCAGAGTCCAGGGTTGCATATCCAGCTGGAAACCCACGTTGTACCTATCCCTTGCACACACCTGTTGGTGCAATGCATTTCCTGGGGATAACACTATTTTAAATTGCAAACACGCAGTGCTAACGCATGCAATGTAAGCCCACAGAGAATTGCTCCCAGCGCGCCCAGGCCAGGCAGGCAGCGAGGACAGCAGGGACGGCATGGCAGAAAGCCCAAAGATGCCACGTGGTCCCTTCATTGGCAGTAACAGTGTCCATCAGGCTGGATCCACAATTAGTCAGATCTGATGGAAGATCTCACTCCGAGCCCTCCCGAGGCCAGCAGCAATCACCACAGTGCATTCAACAGGCTGCAGAGCAGGCCCAAAAAAATCATTTACAATAAATTTGTGCTCTGTTTATGAATTTGAAAGCATTGAAGCAGTTTTTTTCCTTATTCCTTATGGAAAAAAGTCCTTTTAAATATATTAAACAAGTAATAATGAGGAACAATAAGGTTGAAAATGAGCATTAGCAATGAATAAACACCATGTGTTTGGGTTTGCACGCATTCCTTAAAGAGATGCATTACATTTTCCATGCAACGTTTCAGACCATGACATAAACAGTAGGAGGTTGTCAGTCACAGATAGCATCCATATTTACAAGATACCAAAGGAAAGAGTTGCAAAAATATCCTCTACAAATATTCACACATGGAATAACCTGGACGACAAGTATGAATTACACTCCGGCATTTGAGAAATTTTCAAAGTTTTTTTTTCCCCCCCTTGAATCATTGTACTTTGTTCTTTAGAGACAGGAGCACCTTTTGCTAGTAACTCGAGCCTCCTTCTTGACTTGAATTCCCTTCAGGCAAACAACAAGCAAATGAGCTGTCTACACAAAGAGCAAAAACAGCACTGATGAATAGGGCGGGGAAAACCTCACAGATTTTACTCATTTTCATTTGTTCAGCCTTTTTTTTTGCAGCTAAACAGAAGGCAGCCTCTTCTGCAGAATGTGGCACAACTTCTTAGCAGGGTTCAGAAAATTCCACTACCACGGCTAAGTTGTAGGATATTTCTGGAGCCATGTATCTATGCTCCATATGAAATATTAAAAAGAAAGCAATTCATTGTATGGGAAGCAAACAACACTCTGCTGCCAGCAACAGAAGTTTACTTTGAGCACTTGGCAGCAAATACCCTACAGAAAAGGAAAACTATCTGGTTAAACAGAAAAACATCCTGCTTTAACCAAAAAGCCAACATAATGACCCTACCACTCTTAGTTTTCAGTCAGTCCCCACTTGGTTCCAATACAGCTCTTCTTTGAGACCTATTCCCTCTAACCTCAGCTGGTCATGGGGTTCCCACAGCCACGGTCCAACCAGCAGGGTTTTCCAAGGGAAGTTACCCATGGGCAGGCACATCCACAACGGGATTTGGTGACAGAGGAAGAGCACAAGGGGCAGCTCTCCAGGTCTGCTCTGCCATGGGGGAATTGCATCCAACTGCTCCCCGAAAGGGAGCACCTCTATACGTCTCCACAGCTCCTCAAGCAGCTGCATCTATCTTCATGTTTACCCAGCTCATAAGACACTTGGCTCTTGGACTGAACTCAAGCAGCCACAAGAGGCTCAAAGCAAGGATCAGAAGCATGTTCTGTATAAACGAAGGGATGCATTAGCTGTGGAAAAAGTTCATCACAGCAAAGCGCTGGAACAGGCCCCCTTTCCTGCACAGGGCTGCATTGCCCTGGTCCCACCTGCACACTTGCTCTGGACAAGGGGATGCTGTAGACTTCACGCTTTGCAACAGAAAATATGCGTCAAGACTTTGGTGCTAAAACATGAAAAAATATGAACATTGTATTTTTTTTTAAAGAAAGTCAAAATAAAATATTTCATTGCTGGGCAAAACCTAAAACAAGAGGATGACAATGTTGACTTTTTTATGGAGGGCTCATCCAGACTGAGCTCTGAGACAGGCAGCTCATTCCTAAGGCAGAGCCCCACATTTCATAGCTATGGAAATCAGGATCCATGCAGATCTAAGAGCTATCTACCAAGGGTGACTTGGAGGTCTGATGGAAGTTGTCCACGTGGTCACTTCATTACTTGGCCGAGGGAGGGAGGATGGCAGGAGAAGACCCAACTCCTGCACCTGGCATCTCCCAAGCCTGGGCTCTGTAGCAACAGGCAGCAGTTGAAGCCCAAACCCTTTTCTTCCTTTCTCAAAGGTCAGAAACACAACCACGACAGAAGAGTCCACACTGGCTGAGCCTGCTCTGCTCCCAAAACCTCCATGAACACCCTCACATTACTGCACACCCAACCAGCTCAGGAAAAACACCCAAGCTACAGACCAAGCACCTCCAGAGCTCCCACGGGGGCGAGAGAAGAAAGAATTAACAGCGTTTCCCTTAAGCTGTCCCCAGTGCCCTAAATCCAGTGCTCTTGTTCGCAGAGCAAAAGCCACTCGCGCTGAAGGCTCCCCGGACAATGGGGGCGGCCGCTCTCGCCAAGGAGGTACGGAAGCCAAGGGAGATAAGCAGATTTGACAGGGGCAGGCTCTCACCAAGCTTCCTTCCACTTCACTGTCCCTCTCCGACACAAAAGGCAAATCTGTTCTGATTAGGTGGTGATTAAAAAAGGCTACAATGAGAAAAACAAACCTAAGGTTGGGCTTTGGAGAGATGGTGAAGGGCGCTCCGGCACGGACGCTTCCCACTCATCCCGGGAGGCGGCACATGGAGAACTGGAGCGGGGGGAACCCTGCAGCCAGATCCCCCTTAGCCCCAAATTAAACATAAAGCAACAGTAAGAAAGCAAAACGTGAACTGTCCGGAACCAACTCATCACAGAGGCACCAAATTGTATAAACAGTGCCAAGGCAACATGAGATCTGCACTGCACCGGCCAACACAGGGGCCTCAAGGGCACCCCTGGAGATCACCTGGTCCAGCCCCTTAAACCTTTCCCACAGGTGCACGTTACCTCTTCTGCCTTCCCATGCCAGAACTTCCTAGGCATCAGTTGCCCAGGATTACACCTTCAACGGGCATCAGTTGCCCAGGATTACACCTTCAACGGGCAGCCAAGAGGGAAAGCTGCTGCTGTACCCCTGAATTTTAGCATTTGCATCTCTAGATGCAGTAGCAGAGCGAGGAACCCTTGTGCAAGATGCACAGCAGGGGAGAGAGGTAACATCTCTCTCTTACTCCATCCTTTGCAAGGGAATGTAACCAGAAGCAGGCAGAAAGCACAAAGCAAAGATGGGGCTTAAAAAGCCATCCAGCTTCTTTAAAAAAACATAAGCAAAATCCAAATACCCATCACAAAAAAAAAAAAAACCACAAGCCAAAAAGATTTCTAGCATCTCTCCTCCAATTCACACCACTTACTGATATCTCTAATAGCAATAGAGTGCATGGTAGGAATGGATAGGAGGAAACAACCGCCTGCTTTTAGCAATTTGATGCACTTTAGAGGAGATAAATGAATAACTGAAGAAGTTAAAGAAAATCTCAGCTTTCAGCAGGCCAAAAACAGTAGGCATTGGAGAAGGGAAAAGCTAGAGGCCCTGGCTTAAAGGTGGGAGTCTAGCACACCCTCACAGGGATGCCAGCATCTGTGGATGCTGTTTGCTTTGAGAAATCTTGGAAAATTGTGGCTTGTGAGCTAAGCAAGTCGGCCCTGGGGCAGATTTAACTTGGTGACCTGAACTTACTGCGCAGATCACCATAGGTGTCCCTGACCTTGGCAGCGACACAAGGATCTTATTTTCACACGGATGAACTGCTCTGGAATAACTCTGCCAATGTATTAGGCATAAATAGCCTTTTATTTAGCATTGGGCAAATGTGTTTTCTCTTTCCACCTCTCACTTCCCCAAACAACATCTATTTGTTAGGGGAAGGAGGAAATCCCCACCCTTCACTACAATCTGTCTGGAGGGCCAGACAGGAGCTTGGTTGCTCTCTGCTCAAGGCAAAATATCTTTGGGCTTTGCCTCCAACCAGAATCCCTTTGCCCTAACAGGGAAGATCAGGGCACTCCTGTCTGCATATTTCAGTCTTACATGTGAATTCCCCCAGACACAGAGGTGGGAGAATATAGAAACCCATAGCAAGGGTAGACAAAGGTCTACCTTCTGCCTGTGAAGGCAGAAAACCACAACCTTCATCTTACACCTTTATATAAAGGAAGAGCAGCCTCACTAAAACACCAATGAAATTGCATTGAAATAAGCAAAAAAAACCCTCCACAAACTCACATCTTGGCCCTGCAAGAAAGGGACCTATTTGGAAAAAGCAGGTAAACAGTTTTGGTTGCTGTTCCTGGACAGCAACCAGCACCCTTTTGAGGGTCAGACCTTTCCATTTCAGAGCCTCACTATCTCCAGCACTGGTCACTCAAGGCCATAACAAGGAGCCCCAGGGCTCTGAGAAGCCCTGGGCACTTCCTGCCCATTACACAGGTGGTTTAAACAGCTCCTCAGAATCAGCTCTTATTCTGAAGCCACCTCATTCGTAATTGCTAAAGGCAGGATGCAACCACAGAAAGGCTCTTCTTGCACCAGCTAAGGAAATATCAGTTTTTGAGGTCAGAATAATATCCCTCAAAAACATGAGCCACCATGGTCCTTTCACACTACATATTGATAAAGGCAGGCAAAACACTGGAAGACTATGCTGACGAAGGCCAGAGGGCTCTGTAACATATATATGCACTCAGAAACACACAAAAAGATAAAAAAAAAAAATTGCAAAACCTGCATTCATATTACCTTGTGGCAACCAAATGAACCCTTTCACAATGGACATGGTTCTTATCTAGTAAGTTACATGCTGAAAAGAATAAAACCCCAGTTTTCAAGTTGTGACCTGCTTGCACCACCCCACATACAACTTCTGCCATACGGCTGAACACATCTCTACATGGCTGCATACATCTCAGTCAGCAGACCAGGCAGCCAAGGCTCCAAGGGAAAGAGCAAGTCTATAGTCACACACCCACACAACCTCCATGTGCAAGTCCACACGGACAACCACCCCAACCAAAATTCACCTGAGAAATGAGAACATCTTCACAGAAAAACAACAACAGATGCCTGGTGACCACCAGCCTCAGGACTACCACTAACCACACCACCATGACCTACACAGAGCACCTCACCACACCATAATTTATTACAGCTGCCTGATCAGCTTCACCTGCAATTCAGAACTAAAGCAATTCAGGTGGATAGGAAAGGAATACAGAGATTTTTGTTTATAATCATAGGATCTAGGAAAAAAAAAACCTATGATTATAAATCCTTCCTACTTGGGCTGAAAATCATTCCTACTTGTTATTTAGTCATGCCTATGGAAAGGACTTGGCCCCAACAGCCCTATTTACAAGGGAAAGGGGTTAAGTGATGACTCGGGTGAGGAAGGACCAGACCTAGCAGCCCTTGTGCTCACAGCTGCAGAGTTTAGCGTGAGGCTGCTGTTCCCAATCCACCAGCGTCTTCCTGGACGGGTGCCAACGTGACCTGGCTTATCTTAGATGTGCAAAGAAGACTTTAAAATTCCGCAGTGCAATTACATTTGGGGGAAAAAAAATAAAATAAAAAAAAAAAAGCCGCTCTGACTCATCCGCTGGCGAGGCTTGCTACAAATTTGCCTCTCATACAGAGCAGACAAATGAGCCTGTTTTAAAGGCAGGATGTGTGTTTAAGGGAAGCAAATGGGGTTAGTTTGGGGTGGCAGTAGCTTTACCTACGGTTTTACATGTAAAAGCAGCCCGTGAAGGTGTGTGGGAAGCCTCGCCAGCTGCAGCGTGACACAGCGGGCCCAAAGAGCACAGCAAAGTGCAGTGAGGAGCTGCTCCAACACGCTCTGTCCCACTCGGTGAACTCAGCAGCAGACTTTGTTTTGAGGCGTCACTCGAGGGGCCTTTCATCATGAGAGGCCTCTGGACTGCTTGGTTGAAAGCTGAGCAGATGTTTCCCACCTAGTCTCCCAAGCCCAGGTATTAGGTTGTACATTCAAGGTCCCAGCTCCTTCCACCGCTTCTATGGTGGTGGACCACAAAAACACACCCACTTCTATGAAATGACAGTTCTGGTTATCAACACTGGGCAGCTTGGACAAGGATCTTTGAATATTGCACGGAAGAGTTGGAAACTTCTGAGCAACACGGATAACATAAGGAACAGGCAAGCAGTGACCGCTGAATAGGCCCAGCTCTATTCTTACACCAGATGTGCGTTTTCTGGCTCCTTCTAAAATTACTCGGGACAGAAAGGAGGAACTTGGTGCCCACTGATTACCTTATCATAAGGATACAACCTACTGCTTCCTGCCACCAAGAATATGGGGAAAAATAAACTGGATCCGAAAGAAAAGAAAAGAAAAGAAAAGAAAAGAAAAGAAAAGAAAAGAAAAGAAAAGAAAAGAAAAGAAAAGAAAAGAA
>JAVCKT010025634.1:9107-29097 GCA_032273925.1 Rhynchotus rufescens
AAATGATAAAAAAAAAAAAAAAAAAAAAAAAGGTCAGTTCTCCTGCCAACTGGGATGGTGTGTTGAGCTTGTGTTTCTTCTTTGCCCGTTGCCCTAGGTGTGCAGCATACAACTCTTGGATGATGCTGAGTTCCAAAGCCTGCTTGTTCTGAGTATTGCACCAGGAGAGGCTAGCTGGCCGCACAAGGAGCGTGCCCTGCTGGTGTCTGCTCTGTGATGAACACCCCCAGAGTGACGGTCCTTTCCTCAAAAATGAACAGGACAGACAGTGGTTGGATTGTTTTCTTGCTTTGCTAGTAAGCAAGATTACATATATAAGTTCTATGTATAGATACATTCTATACTGTATTCTGTACATGGAAGAGAGTGCAGTCCTCAGCTGATTTCAGTAGGAATTAGCTAATTATTTTTAAAGACTTAACTTTCTTGTTAGAAGCTCTGTAGACTTCTGCTGGATAGAGGGTGGCAGCTATGTGGTGTTGTTGGGATGAATATATTGTAACTTAACCGAAGTTAAGCAGACAAAGGAATTTTGCAGGGGAAATAGTTTGTTACCTGTCATCAAGACTATTACCAGTAAGACTGAAATCAAATTTCACATGACCATAATCTTCTTGTGCAGTGCAGTGGTATAGTAACTGTGCTGAAACATAGAGGACATAAGCCACGCTGATGCTGAGGACTGCAGTCCTCAGTCTGCATTTCATTTTTCTTGGTAGCGTAATAAAGCAGGGTCCCAGAGCACCAAATCTGCTTTGTCTCGTTAAAGGCAAGTGGTGCCATTTTATCTGATAGGCACTACTAGGAGTTTACTGGTGGCACTCTAAATTCGGTATTAATGTAGATTATAAACCAAGCACTTCTCATGCCCCCACTGTGTCACCTTGTTTAACAGAAAGCTTTCTAAAATTTTCTGCATTTTTTCAAATGAAAAAATGTTAGCTCTTCCAACCATCTTATTGCTTGATTCAGTCTTTTCCTCATCCTGGGCTCAGTACTTGAAAAGCTCAGGACAGCTGCAAAGGACTTTTAAAGCTCTTTCAAGATGCTTCTGTTTAAGCTTGAAGTAAGTCTGGTTTCTGAGTTGAAGTCGTTTGAAGTGAAATCAAGCAGCAGTGTTTGTGTGCCAGGAGCTTGGGGTGGGCACCTTTCCGAGGGGCTGCGTGGCTGCAGCTGATGGCAAAACGCTCCTGCTCCCCATGGCAGCAGATGGAGATGGAGCTTCATGCAGCCCCCAGCCCTCCCTTATGGGCTTTCTCGCTCCTGCCACTTGCAGTTCCTGCTGTGGGGCTCTGGGTATTCGTGTGTGTGTTTCTCAAGGACTGTCTGTGTGCACTGTGGGTGGCTGAATCCTGGAGGTGAGGGCGAGTTTGCAGTGCGGAAGCGGGGTCAGTGAGTGCCTGTAGGTGTAACGGTGTGTGGGCAGCAAGGCACGTAGAACTGGTCCGAGTGTCAGGGTTGCCTTAACTGATCATTTCCTTGGTTTACGCTGATGGCATTGATAGGAAAATGCACTCAAGGAGCCTTAACTCTTGAGTTAACCAAGTTCTTGTGTGGGTGAATTAATTGGCATAGGCGGCCACACCTCTTCAGGCAGACATTTAGGAAATGGTAAAGCAAATAAGCCCAGTGGTGCCAAAATCAGAGCGATGGCTGATGAAGCCTTGATGGGGGGAAGAGCCAAACAGCGTGAATGGAATGTCAGTAAGCCCAGAAGTTAAAAATACACATCTCAAACCTTGAGGACTCTCTGGGGACTAAGAAACTATATTGATACTAGACTTCAAAAGACCCAAATAAACAGCAGCTTTTTCTCAATGCACATAAGTACATACTTGTGATGTCAGAGAGATGTTATTTCTGCCCTGCAATTCTGAAGACAGATGCCTAAAAAAACAGTCTGGACATGTTGCTGCTTATTTAATTTGCATTTATAATTGCTCTTATTTAATTTTCATTTATCTTAGAAACTTAGTTGTAGATTTGTAGCCTGAACTCTCAAAGTTCCCCCTTTCTGGAGATTAACATTCCTCTAGTGCTTGCTTAGGGGAGAGTGTGTGGTCTGTGTGGTACTAAGCAGCATTCCTGAGCACCGGGATTCAGCTCCTGTCTATGCTGGATGACCTTGGGCAAGTAAAATAGTAATAATGACATTGACTTTCTTTGTGAGATACTTTGAGATCCATGGATGGGAAATACTGGACGGATGATATGTTAGTGCAAATCCAGATTTTTCTGCGCTACTTCTTATTCTAAGTATTAGGAAACTGACATGGCCCTTGACTTCCTCCCAGTGCAGGAGGCCTCCTGGTTCTCAAACCATGGGTAGGCTGTGGCTTTATCTCTTTGTGCTAGATAAGCAAAAGCGAGGCAGTGGCTGGAGGGGACTGCTGGAGAGATCTACAATACCAATGTCTCCATCTATGCTGGTTACCTGGCCCTGCAGTTATAACGAGCAAAGAGAGGAACTTTTACAGGCTGATGCTAACAATTTCTTTTACGTCTGCTGGGATAAGTTCTGTCTTGAAGTACTTGCTCTCTCCAGTGTTGATAAAGGGGGTCTGCTGTGACTGCCAGTGTCCCACCATGGAGTCTTCAAAGCGACTGCTGATTCTCTCCTTCCTGTTACCTGGGTTTAGGTGACCCAGGAAGGAGGCAAGGGAAGGTGGCCTGCACCGGCTTCCCCACTTTGGTTGCCCATCTTTTCTGATTACGAGGTGTTTCAGAATTTGAAGCCACTTGTTTTTTGCTTGAATACTGATGTCAGGGTAGCTGGAAAACAACACTGTGCTCTGAGGAAGCAGCCAAATTAGGGTGAATGCTTTGGCCTTTCCATCACTGTGGTGGCCTTGCCAGCAGTGGGACTTTCCAGTTTCCTTTATCAGAAAGATGTGCTGGGTATGTCACCTCTGGCTGCCTGGCTAGAAGTGAGCAGCAGCGGGCAGCTCCCTGATGGTTGGCTGTAGGGAAGATCTAGGGGTTGCTTTTGCAGAGAATCTTTAACTCAAGAGAAAATAAAAAAGACAGTAGAGTGGGAAAAAGTTTCTGATGTTAGTGCCTGACTTCATCTGATGGAGAAGCTCATAACAAAGCAAAGGCAAGATGAATTCAGACCAAAAAAAAGTAATGAAGTATACAATGTTTTAAGAGTAGAAGGAATCTGAGCAATCTGAGGAGATTGATTTAATGTGTTGAGAAATCTCTGAATCAGAGTGATAGGTTGGATTGGCTGATCTGCTTTCAGATGTGGATTAGAACACTATTATCGAAAACTCTTCTGAGGGCAGCTACAAAGTGGGACACTTGCAAGCTAGAAGCTGGAGAGGGAAAGTGCTGCCTGAGCAAGAAGTGAGATTATTAAATATAATTCAGCTGAGCACATTTAGAGCCATCTAAATAGATTAGAGGTTTGTAAAAGAACGCCCTCAAGGATTCAGAATTGCAGCCAAAGAGAAGAGAAATCATAATGCTTTCAAGTATCCAGTGATTTGTACACCAAATAAGTTTGAATTAGTCACTAATGTGAAGTGGCTTTGGAAGGGTTAATAAACCTTACCCAGCACTTACTGCATCATGATCAGCTATAAATTTTCTTTGAGCACAAACAGGAAGTAGCCAAATCTCTTCTCGCTGGGCACTGCCGATATTTATGCTATTGTTCAAGGAGAATGAGGGTTGAATTCTACCTTTTTTTGAGAGAGTGAGACTACAGATTGCTTGTGGTTACCTGGCTATTTTTTGTGTGCTGGTGGATGAGCCCATCAAAATGTGCGAGCCCATGATCTTCCATTTGCCTTGCTTATATAATCAGTAGCCTGCATATAGTTCACTTTATAGATGTGTTTGCCTGGAGAGCAGGTAGAGAAAGCATAAAAAAGCTGGAGGTTGCAAGCTCTGCATAGTCACATTTCACACTGACTATTTCAGTCCTGAATGACTTCCGTGCTCTTTTCTCCTACTTGTAGTAGTTATTTGAAGTGGAAAAGTTTCCATTAAGAACTAAAAAAAATCCTGTTCTAGTTGATGCTTTGCCCATTTGGATAGGTGCCATAACCAGTATGATTTCTACCAACCATATGTCAGTTTGTGACCCACCACACCTTCTCTTGTGTGGCCTACATAAACTGAGACCAACTAAGGCTTCAAAGTGACTTTTCTCCCTGTAGGACTCTACCTCACACTTACTTCCAATAAACTGCCATCTTCTTAATTTTCCATGGGCAACAGTATAATTGAGAAAAAAACTCAGTTTATGAAAATCTGTGTGGCAAATGAAAAAAATATGAGATTAAAGGCAGCTGGAGTGCATTCATGGGCATAGAAGAGAATGGAGATCACATACAAATCTCTATTATGAATATTGAGAATAATAAGGGAAAAACTATTCATTTGGCTGTTTGACAGAGTTTCTTATTGAACTAGGAAAATGGGAGTAAGAGCTATTGGACTAAGCAAATTGTTATTCATCCAGAGGGTAAGGAAGGGAAGAATTACATTGTTCTGTAAAGAAGTCTGGGTGGATCAAGCACCTTTGAATCCCTTGGAATATGTCTGGCAATCAAATTTGTTGAGGCTATGGAGAGTCAGGTACCCAAAGATCCACTGTCCATAAGAACACAGGGAGTTCCCTATGGAGCAGAACAGATGCTTGCTGCATTATAAAAAGGTATTTTTTGCTTATTGCTTCTTTATTACTTAAAATGAATCTCGAGTGTCCTTTTTTATAAATTTACCTGAACTTGCCCTGCCGATATTTGCAGCAACTTTGTAACTTTGATTACAGGAGATGCAGTCTGCTTATGGTCTCCTGCTGGACTGAAACACAAGCCACTTGCTCCTAAATCCATGCTTAAAATGTTCACAGCTTCTGTCCCTGAGGGTACACCAAGAAGGTCCTTGTGGTTGCTGAGTAGCAGGACGTGTGGAATAGAAATGATACTCACTGTTCTCAGCGTAGCTCAGCAGCCCTAGAGAGCCCAAGTAGTTCCTAAGCCTGGAGTTACATGTATGTGTCACCACGACTGTTATCCACAGAAGTAATTCCAGCTGGCTCTTTCCCCTTTTCAAAGAGAGGGCATTGCCTGTTAGCTCTACAAGGACCTTGGATCAGGCTAGAGTGTCTAAATGAAAATCAAGTGAGAATTGCCTGAGTTTGGACTTAGCCTTTCTGTGTTAGCCAAGTCTGTATGGAAGTACTTACAAAGGAGATTGGTAGATATTTTCAAGATTAGGCCCCTTCTAAATACTCTTCTGAATAAGGATGGTGGAAGCAGGACCATAAAAGGCATTAAAATACTCCTCCTAAGTATATTTACCTCTGTGTACGTCTATGGAATGTGATTTTGAAATGCCTCAAATTCACACTCATGCAGAATCTGTCACAGTTCCTTGTGACCTTGATCAGGAGCATTTCTTTTAATGTCTGTTATGCTTCCAGATAAGCAGAGCACCCCCATTGACCCAGAGGGGTCATTATCCTCTTCCTCTTTATCAGGAATCCTTCAGCCAATTAATCACGCACTGCTCTGCAATCTTGAGACTCAATTACACCCGGACAAGTGTTGCTCAGCTGTTCCTCCTGCTACAGACGTGACATATCCTGAGATTAGCTCAGATTCACAGTAGGTCACTGATTCAGTATCAGGCGCTAAGAAAAGCTGGGCTGTCTGGGAGGGAAGTGACACCATCTTAGAAGCATTTTATCACAAAGTAAGATGTCTAAAAAATCCTGCTTGCCACCACCACATCACAGCAAGACCCTTTCACTCACTGTTGCCTCTCATCCTGAGACAATTTACCGGGTTTTTTTTGAGATGGAGATGTCAGCAGACTAATAAACTGTTAGCATCACACTGATGACAGACAGTAGCTAGTGTTCTTTTAGGACAGTTGATAGCTCAACTTTGAATTCCCGAAAGAAACCTGTTTTCCTCCATTTTGTGCAAACTTACTTTATGCACGTGTAGCAGTTCATATTTTTGTTTCTGGTACCATCTCAGGACTAGTTGCTTGGTATACTACAGCATGGTCATTTGGACATGTGAAGTATGTGATATTTTTGATTGTTCTTTTATATATATGAATATTATGTATATATTATATATATTTATGTGGCTATGACTTGCCACGCTCGCTCAGACTACATTTTATGGCTCACAGAAATACGCAGAGCAACCCACTGGAAGTGTTAGGAGGTTGTACCTACCCTGAAGCTAAACAGGATTCCGAGCTCTGTTTGAGCAGCCTGATTTAACTGGGCCTGGCTCAGCACAGAGCACTCAGCTAACTGAATGTTAGCTGCTAACAGCTGGACTAGGAGAAAGCAGCTACGCTGCTTGCCTTGAGCATGCATTTGTATGGTCAATACATATGAGCTCTAGTAGCTCCAGTAGCCACTGGAGCCACTGATTTTATACACGTACTCCTATATCATCTTTCAAAGGTTTAAATAAGGTTTGGAAAGGGTTTAAATAGGCAAATTTTGAGTTGACTTGATTACTCAAATTCTTGGATGCAACTTCTTACCACCCCAGCAGTAGATTCACATTATGGATTAGAATCACATCATTCAAAGACATTGAAAAATGATCCTTGCCTCAAAGAGTGTATTGCAGCCTGGGTATACAACTACAAGGGTCTGATATAGGCATTTGTTATTGAAAAGCATAGCCTGTATTTGTGTATTTAAGATACAGAAAATGGAGACTGTGGAAAGGTGCAAGGGTATTTTACTATGAAATGCAGAAATATTTTATTTCACAAAATAATTATAAAATATTTGGTCTTGGCTGTTTGTTCAACAGCAGATACTCCATGTGAGACTACTGTTTAGGACACAGTTATTTGAATTACAAGATTTCTATTATTTTGGCTTTCAGGCAAGTTGCTGGGAACCAAGCCAAACTGAACTCAAATGAAAATAAATAGTTGCCTAATTGAGACATTTTATCTCAAAAGCCACCTAATTAAAAAGATGTTAGAGAGGGAAGAGGGCCACAACTGCTCTCGATGTGTTTTACAGAAGGATCCTTCTCCCTTCAGCAGGGGAGGGCCGCGCTGCCGCCCATGACAGGGCCGCGCAGGCACGAGGCCTGTGGGGCCGCACGCACCTGTGGCGGCCACGGCGCTGAGGAACCAGCGGCCTCCGGGCTGCCCTGCCTCTGCCCTCCTCCCGTGGATTCCTCCCTTTGTGTTCCCTTCCCTTTATTGCCCTCTGGTCGTGGCGCTGGTGGCCCGGGTGGACGTGCCCCATGTCCTGGCCTTGCCACAGAGGACGTGCTCTCGGCGAAGGCTGCAAATGGCACTCTGTGATTTACTGACTGCAGCCTGTGAGCTGGTGCAACGGTGGCCTGAGCTTCATCTCTTACTCACTGGGTAGTGCGGGCAGAGTTAAAGCCTCACACGGAGGGGAGGATATAGAGCCCCTTTTTGTTTCTGCAGCTCCGAGCTCTCCAGCCTTCCCCTCAGCCCCTTAAAAATAATTAAATGGGAACCTGAAACTGGAACACGTCTCCAAAAGACCAAATAAAGGTTGTCTCATCCTAAAGATGAAAAAGAGGATTAGAACTGGAGGGAACTGAAATTATTTTGGTGTTTTATAAATAATCTTCCAATTTCCTATCACCTGTCAGTTCATCTCTCTTGAGGTTAGTGCTGGACCCTGCTAATCTTTTTTTGCCAGACTTTCTGTTGCTTCTGAGTGAGAGACCAGCCACAGGGAGAGGAAAGAAGCTGGAAAGATGAAAGAAGCTATATGCCCCTAAAAAAAAAAGGGGGTGAGAAGAGGAATTTGCTAGCGATGCAGATAGGAGCTGACCACCCAATTCATTTGGGGACAATGAATTTGCCTTGTAGTGCTAGTAGGAAGCAGGATAAGCTAAGAATCAAGAAGATATGAAAATGTTTTAATATGGAAGAGAATTACATGATTTTGTTCTTTTAATCAAATTATTCTGTTCTCGCTGCTGTCTCCCCGCCATTTCTTACTTAGTAAAGACAAGAGATTGATAGAGGAATTCATGATAAATGTTTGTTACTGTGATTCACCATGGAGCGAGCAGTAGTTAGTGGATATTAATGCAACAACTCTCTCTGGGGCATTTTTTTTGTGGAAAGGACACCTACCCATAAACAGGAGAAATACTTGGAAACCTTGTATAATAAAAAGCTTTTACTGCTCTTTATTTTTCTACCAGTATGTTCAAGTGATTTGAAGGGGAGCTGCAGTGTCACTGAAAAGCACAAGTATTTTTTTCATCTATTCAGATCAGGATTAACATTTTTCACCTTGTTTCCCATGCTGCAATATTTATAAATAACTCTTAAAAAATGAAAAGTCAAAAAGCTATCTCTTAACTTTGGCCCCAGACTTTTCAGCTTTCTTGGCTGGGCATTGAAGTGTTTGGGATGTATTCCCACAGGGATTATGCAGCACTGTTTTCCCCATTGTTGGCTCTCTAGTGTGGTATCCCCACTGCAATGACTGAGCCATGGCACAATGAAGAAAATCTGAATGACTTTATTCTCTTTGTAGCCTCATTATAGCAACTCTTTATAAAAACATGTCCTTTCGCTTTTCTTTCTGCATTACTATGTGTTCTAAAGAACCATTTCCTACTTGGAAAAAAGTTAAATCTTTTTCTTCTTTTTAAGTTTAATTCACTAGTTTTAAAATACAGCTTTACTTACACTGTTGAGCATATGACCTGTGACTTAAAGGTTTGCTTTACCATGTCTTGGAATGGAAGATATACATCACAAATATCCATTAACAAGTGGGTTATAGAGGCACAAAGGTATAAAGCAAGTCACTAGTAGGCACAGAACCCGTCTTTCTCTGCTTGGTCCAGGAAACGTCACCTCTGAAATTAACTGTAGGATAGATTGTTGATTATTTGGAAGATAAGCAGATTATTAGCAACTGTACTGGCTGGGGAAAGTATTTGTGTTTAGAGACACATTATTTAATAGGTGTGGCCAGGTGTAATTTTTCACAGGGACATTACTGCATTAGGAAAAGACAAACTTTGAGATATCTGACAAGTAAATATAAACAGCTCTAAGGTGAGAATATTTCTGAGGAGCATAAAAACAGAGATCTAATAGTCTTAGAATGAGTTATGGTGATAAAGCACTACTATGTTTGAGATGTAGTGGTGCAGATGAGATTGGATCCTAAACCTGGAGTGCTGTGGCCAGTTACAGTCACTAGGAATGGGTCTGTTGATTTAAGGAGTATTGGCCCTATACACCCTCCTGGGAAATTCATTCTGTTGCTTCCTTAAAATCTTTTACTTCATTTGTCCTGCTTCTCTTCCCTTTTTCTCCCACAAGGTTTTAGGGAATCTGTTTGTGGTGACTGCGCTCTGCATTTCCTAGATCTTTTGGTTCCTGGTGGATGTGCTCAACATTTCCCAAGTGTTTGGATTAAGGTCCTGCACGCAAATGCCAGCATGCGTGTAAGCACTGCTGTAGGCTTTTCTACTTCTCTAACCCATTACCTTGCAGCATCTGAATCCAGAGGAAAAAAAAAGAGAGAGAGAGAGGGGAGAAGGATCCCACCAAAATTGCTTTGTGATTTGCCAGGGGGTCGTGACCCTGTCCTGCTGAGACTCCCCTGCCAAAGTAGTAACTCGGTAGCTGAAGTTTTTTTAAAGTGGTTGTTGATTGGCTTAGCTGTAAGAAAATCACATTTCCCTGAAACTCTTAGGGATACTTTAAATGGGTGGATTATCCAGCTGCCTGATTAGAAGTTTGGGTTATGTAAACACTGAGTGTTTAGATTTAGGCTTTTCAGTTGAAGTCCAGGCAGCTGTTTGCACTTAACTCCATCAAGAAGCCCAGTTAATCAAAGAGCAGGAAGGATTTTTTACCTCCTTAAATCTGTGTCATTATTTCTGCTGTCCAAACTCTTTGGAGTTAGGCTTGTTGTAGTGTAGAACAAGGTATTTTAGACGTTCTACTGAGGAAACAGGAGAAAAGGGATGGGATTTTGGCTCACCAGATATTGTGCCTTGTGTCCCCCTCTGGTGTGACGTAACCATTTCTCCTGTCAAACCTGTGTCCAGCCTCTAATTGCAGCCAGTTCCAAGCCTTGTTAGCGGGGTGATCTGTACTGTTACACAATGTGGTTTCATAGCTTCTGTGCATAGTCATGTGCTCATCTATGTACAATTTGCTTTTGTGACATTAATAGATGAAGAAACTCTGAAATTCACTCCTTTATGTTGGAGTGGGCTGGGAGCTGGCAGTGGTCTGGCCAGACCCTGTGGGGATATGATAGATCTCTCCAGTGCTCAGACCTTTATCTCTATGCCCTGTCACTGGAAAACGGCTCTTGCAGACAAGGTCTTTCATGGACTTGGTCTTGGTGCATTTACACAACAAGGACCCCAAGCCCTCTCACGTTTGTTTTGGAATAGCTCCAGTGAGCCCAGCCGCGGTACGTGTGTGCCTGAAGCCACTTGCACCCTGTGGCACATGGAATGGGTTCCTTTGGCTCTTGGTTGCTCGTGCTGCCAGATCCATAATGCGTTTCCTCAGCCCTTGGGGAGCTGCTCGGAGAGAGAAGCTCGGGCAGGACCCGTGAGGGGAGGCAGGAGGATGCCCTGGGGAGCAGGGAGCCCCAAACCGGGCCCGTGGGGCAGAGAGGACTGCAGGGAATCCTTGGGCAGAACTTGCTGCAGCTCCGAAAGCCACTGAAAGCAAGGAAGCAGAGACACCACGGACAGGGAGAGAGGTGCTGCTCCCGCACTCAAACAGAGGCTTTAAGCCTGTTCCTGTCTGCCACTTGCCTTGAGTTTTCACTGCTTAAAACGTTAACTGAAGGTAGTTGTTGTTTCCGTCAGACGCTACATGACAGCTGCTGTGCAACAAAGCAGCAGCTTTTCTTCTCTAGGGTGGAGGGAACTTCTAAAAAAGTTTTTAAAGATCTTTTTATTTATACATTTTATAGTTTATTTTGCTATATTCTATTTTAACCCTTGAAAATTGAAATTTCAGAAGGAAAAAAAAATCAAGAGAAATTTTTGTGTAGTAACTTCTGTTTGTGTAATTCTCTACATTCCACTAGTGGTTGGTTTAATTATAATTTTACTGTTTAGTTACAAGTCATCCATATTAACTGGTGGTTCCTATTTTCACTATTTTTCTTTGCTAGAGATATCCACAAGCAAACAATAAGCACTGAACTGTGCATCTCTGCTATTACGTTTGCTTGTCATTATTTAGAAAGAATCTATATGTGCTTTATATTAACCAGATTGTCCTGTGTGCTAATAAAGCTATATATAATACAGCTCAAATCTGTGAAGGAGTAAACAAGATTTAGCTGTGATAAGCAAAGTATGTTTCAAGTATTGCAGCAGCAGCACTCAAGCTGCCACGGCGTCACCAGTGAGCTCTGGTGACATCGCTAGCAGGCAAGTGGTGGTGCTGGCACTGCAGCATCCTGGGGCCAGGGAGGGCCCAGCTGTGCTCCTTTATGGCCTGCAAGGAAGCCCGAAGAATTGTGGTTTAATGGAGTAGGCGTTTCCTCATCAGCTTGCTGGATAGTTAATCCAAGTCCCACAATTCCAGCCTGAATTGCTAATCAGCGTCATGTTGTCATTTTAGAAAGTATTTTTTGAGAATTTTATTGCTAAACATTGATTTGCTTCTAATTTATAAAGCAAACCTCAAGTTAGATTTTATAATGTATATGCCCTGCCTTGTAATTAGATCAGATGCTTAGCGTCTTATCAACATAGAAAATGTATGAGAAATTACCATGCAGAGGCTCCAGTTGACACGGAGATCATTCTGTCTTGTGCACCCTTAGGGAGCCTATAGTCTGTATAGGCTCTCTTCCTATGGAGCCTATAGGGAAAAATCTATTCCTGGGACAATTAGAATGAAAAATATACCAATAATAAGCATATGGAGATAAAATATTCAGCAAATGACTCCACTGAAAAATTGGCACGTCTCTGCTGATGTTTAATAGTGTCATTTAATATTAACATATTAGTATCTGCAGACAATGGACCATACTGATCTGATAAGAAGCTTCAGACTAGAGTTATTTTCTCTTTTTTTTTACTTCCTTTTGTTGTCATTGATCTGAAAATATACTCCGTATGCACCAGTGTCTAAAGCTGCAGTTGGCTCTCTGTGGCATAGACTGAAATGGCAGTGAGTTTTTGCTGCTATAACTGTTTTATTTATTTTCAGAGAACCAGACGTCTGGATGGAATATCATGTTGTAACTTTTTAGATTTCGCATTTTGTACCTGTGATTTTCTGCTTATCTCTCGTTTCACAAGCCTTGCCTATGAAAAGGAGCAGTGTTTCACATGCCTTCCCCGAGATGATACTGCGCTCTTCACCGGTAGAAGATGTGGAAGGGACTGGTGTCCATTCTGTCAACAATGGGGTAGGACCTGGTGCTTGCTGTGCGATAGCGGTGGCACGTTGGAAACGCATCATGAGGTGCTCCCGGGCTCCTGGGAAATGCTTCCAAGCATTACCTGTGATTAACACAGCAGGCCACTTTATGTCACTCTTGCTGCATGTTCAAACGTGGCTGAAGCAACATTTGTTGAGCTGCAGAGCAGAACACACCTTGCAGTTTGTTACCTCAGAAATTCAGCCTTCCAGAAATGGGGTCTCACAACTGTCCTTGGCCTCACGTTCCCTCCTTTCATTGGTAACAACCCTGTTGATTGTTTCCCAGCCAGATGGGACACACAGGAAAACAGGATGGGAAACACAGGAGATTCCTTGTCACTGTGCTTTGCTGGACAATTTTTCCTTTCAGATTGCTGTCCTCTGGTATCAGCTGGAAGTAGATGGGCTGAAACATGAGCTCAGCAGTGTTTTCTCTTTTCCTTCCCACTTTTGAGACAGTCAGTTACATACTGAGGTGGAAACTACTGGCTTAACAGCTACATGGTTGTGAATGACAGCAAGCCAGTTCTCCCTGTCTGCAGTCGTGCTGTGGCCAATAAGTAAATGTCAGGCTTGCCAAGATAAGGGTAATAAAATCTCATGCTTACGGGCAAAAGACAGTCATTGCAGAAGTCAGGCTGGAATTCCTCTCCAAACATGCTACAGCAACATGCACTTACCTCAGCCAGCAGTTCTTATGCATTTTCCATAGTGTAGCTTCTCTTTTATAAGAAAGATCCCCTCATGTAACTCTCTTCCTCTCTTGTGCATGTCCTGTCTTCCTTGTAGCTCTTGGAGTGCTCGCTTGTATGGAAAAGTAATGTTGGAAAAGGTGGAGGGAGGGTTGGAGACCCTCACCTTAGTGCCTGTTGTGCTGTTGCTGCTTGCTAGTATCTGTTTATGACTGATGCACGTGCTTGGTTTTTCCCTTCCCTTGGGGGCTGTGTCTACACTGAAGTAGTTTCTGCAGAACTGCTGCCGTTGCTGTCGTGTTGGCAGAGCTGCAAGGCTGGAAGCGTGAGTTTCAACAGCGGCAGGTGTCCTCACCTACGTGAGAAGAAGACCTACATGTCTTCACCTAGACTGCTTTATGTCCGTGCTCAGTGGAAAAGAAATGTGTGCTGGAGAGAAAGTCTGGAGGTTTAAATCATCTGCTGATATAAATGGGCATAATTCCACTGACCTCAGTGGAATGACACTGCTCTGTGCCAGCTCGGGAGTCTCTGTGGTGGAGAGGGAAAGTGGTGAAAGCAACTGTGTGGTGTATTCATACACTTGATTTATCTTGTGAAGTAATGGGAAAACTTTCTTGAATACCTTAGTGCTCAGTCCAGAGAGGCACTTGAGCATCCACGGCCTGAGGCTGGGATGCTGGGCTGCCCGTGCAGTGCCCTGGGCAGCTTGCTGAGAGCGGGGACAGCTGAGCTGGGCAGCAGGAAGCACACAAGCCTGGACCTCTGCAAAATGCCCCCCTCCATGCAGATCCAGAGAGAGGAGCCTTTTCCTGGTGTTAGGTAGTGGCCTTTTGATAGAAGAAAATCGATGTGATGAAATGGTGCTTCCTTTTACACAAGTGCTCTGGTGATTGGTACTCGCTGCTTTGTGAAGCCTGTGATGTTAGAGCAGTAACTTATTCCCACGGGCTCTTGGCAGTTTTTGGGGTATTTCTCTGGGGGTTCCACCCTTGGTGAAGGTACATCTGATGTAGACCTCTCCTTAGCGGTGGACTTCACAGGTTGTTTCACAAGTCTCATACCCACACTCCTGAACACTTTATAGTTACTGCAAGGCAGCATGAGCCCAAACTGGAGCCATCAAGACAAGAGACCCTTGGAGGTCTCATGAGCACTGTGATTGCCCAGTGAATCAGATTCATCACTGACTTGCTTAGAAGAGACAGTAAAAGAGAATCTATAATTATGATTCAGTGGGAAAATATACAGTGGTCAATAACCCACGTGACTTCTGTTTAAGTGGTACAGCAATATAATGTCAGTGTCTGGAGCTGTAACATGAAATGTTTGCACACACTGGGTCTTCCTGATTAAAGCTCTTTGTTTAGTAGTCCCAAATGTACAGCTAATCTGAAAGATGGGTTTTCCTTTCTGATGTAAGTTGCTTTCATGCCCCATCTAGACTCAGATTGAAGTGGGATGAAGATCTTTAATGTCCAGTGGAGGTTTTGAACCCAGAAGGGTTGATCTTTGAGTTTTCTTAAATGTTAATATATTTTAGTGGTCTGTTGAGCTGTCATCCATTGGCTTTGCTTAGTTTTAGGGACAAGCATCGTTGTCAGTGCTGAAATTGGCTACAATATTTAGACTAAGATAGGTAGGGTTATGCAAGGTTATCCGAGTGAATTGTTTGGATGTGTTCACCTCTTCAGGGGCTGGACTCTTCTGCTGGAACAGCAGTGCTGTGTGACACCCCTGGAGAGGCCACATGAGAACGGGTATGGACAGCAGGGTCCTGCCGCGTGGCAGCAAACAGAGCTGAGCCCGGGCCAGATGGGAGAATACAGACATGAGGCAGCTCAAGCAGAACTTCTCTTGAGGTAGTGTTTTCAAATGTAAAGAGTGGAAATTTTGGCCATAAAATTGACAGGCAATTTAACAGCAGTGATAATTATATATTTTTTTAAAGTTGTCCTGGAAAGAATGAGTTCATGAGTTGTGTCATCTTTGCTACTGAATGATGTTTAAGAAACCGGGAAAGACTACTCTCAAGTATTTTGTTTGTTTGTTTGTTTGTTTGTTTTAAACATTACAAATATGTAATCCTTGTATACTCTGACTTTTTAGTGAAACACAGGCAGGAGATATACTCTATGTATATGTATGTATATCTGTATACTATATATATACATATATATGCTTGATATGCTCAAATCTTGATAAAAAATCTTGATAAAAATCTTGATAAAATCATTGAAAGGAAAAAAGTCTAACAGACTTGTTTTATCAGAAAGATGAACCATTTTTGTAATGACAAAAGATTTTGAATGCCATTTTCCTCTTAAAAATTGTATTATCTTCATTTTATTATTTCTACAGTCATTAGATTCCCAGCCTAAAACAAACAAAAACAAACAAACAACCTCCCTCAAAAAAAAAAAAAGTAACTGAATAAAGAGACAAAACCAAAAAAAAATTGAGAAAATCTGAAACACCTAACAGTATTTTTCACTGTCACTTGCAGATCATCTCTCAGTTAGGTTTAAACAAAATAAAGCATATCTAATGATTCCAATTCTTACTCATCTGCAGCAAAAAAAAACTTCTTAATTTCTTTTTCTTCTACCGTGTTCATTTGTTTGCTATGGTTCATTTGTTTGCTATTAAATCTTCCTGGTAAGTCAAACCCCAGCCTTGTTTCTGGTTGAGAGTTTTTTTCCTCTTGACTGACATAAGGCACCACTTTCAGTGTCTGTATCTGGGAGGAATTTAGAATGACCCAAATTATATACAACTATACAACATTTTGTCCCTACAAACCACTAAGGCAGAAAAGCCAGCAAGAGACAGTGGCACAGTGTAAGAAGGTTTATTTGTCACTCAAAGTGGTGATCATTGCAGAATATATACTCATTACCTGGGTACCTTATTAAAGGTTTAAAAGGTAACCTCTGTTTACTTTTTTTCCCTAGTCTGCCAGTTACAGAGTCCTTCTCATCAGCAGCTGCTCCAGAATCAGACTCCACCAGCACAGTAGTCTAGTAAAGCTACAGCTGAGCTGCAGAGTGCCTGCTGCCCCCATTTATAAATAGCAGCATCCGAGCAGCCCTAATTATGAGCTGTAATGGAAGAAGCCACATTATGAAAGCAGTCTGGGCAGACTAGTGCAGCCCTGCATTTTGCTACAGGCATTACCTGCTTCAGTTAAGTGGCAGATTGGGGTGTGTGTTTGGGGGAACAGAGCACATCATTCCTCCTGTGTTTCAGATCCAAGGAACAAACAAAAACGAGATGCAGAACTCCTGACACCTTCCTGACACACTAACGTGACTCTGCATTTTTATTATCACATCGCTCAGTCTGGGTGGTTGTTTCAGTTCATATTTTTCAATTATAGAAAAAAAAGAAAGATGGCTTCTTTTTAAAAAGTTATTTTTGAATAAATTTAGTAAATTTAATAATGGAGAAAGCTGCTTCTTTGGGTCACTGATTCGCTGTTAAGTGTCCATCCTGTTTTGCCAAGGTATACAGTGCCATGTATTTGCTCTCGGGGTGCCTGGTAATAGTATATAATCCCATACCTTCACTTTTCCTATGGCAAAACTAAGAAGATAACTAGCTGTTAGTTGAAGAGTCTTGAAGAGGAGAAGTAAAACTAGAATGTAAAGATACATGTGTTAGCATAGGAGAGGTACTCAGCTCCTTGCATTGCTTGCTACCTTGCATTTTAAGTGCCAGAGCCTGGCTCTAAATGCTTCCATTTCTGACAGCCAATTTCTGACCTTTTTCTCTGTATGACCACTCTCTGTTTTTGCAAGGAACTTTGTCTTCTTTCTCATCCAAAAGTTTTAAGCAAATACTGTTATTATGGTTACCTCTGCAGTTTTGGCTTCTAGGAACCAAGAAAAACCTCACATCACCACTGTGTACAATTATATCATCTCAACATCACCGTTGCCAACTCTTACTATTTGCTAAAGAGTCATTATTTTTGCTTTAAAGAAGTGCAGTGACCTCATGTGCTTCTGAAAAAACCCACAGCTGACTGTTTGCCATACCAATATAATAAAGCAGTCATATGGGACTTTGGTTAGTTAATACTTGAACGCAGAAGCACCTGTGCTCTTTGCAAGAGATCAGGTTGTCACTTTTAGACAAGATCCTAAATCTGAGCTCTTTTTGTTTCTGGTGTCATTTAAAAAGTGATAGGTTGAGAACGGAAAAAGATAACTGATGTTCACGGCTAATGTGGAATATGTTGAGATTTAGAAAGAATTCTGGCTTCTGTTCAAGCTTCGTATTAAAGTTGAAAAAAGCCTAAGCATAATTGGAAACAAAAGCATCCATAGAAATTGTGAATCAGATTCTTATTTACACTGCATACCCTTTGCAGCTCTCCAGCAATGTGAAAGGTCTTGGAGCACGGCTCAGTTATTTTTATATTCTCATGAAGGACCTGTTTATTGAGCTGGAGCTCAGAAATATTTATACAACTGGAGAGTTTGCCTTTTAGAGCAGTGGAAAGTCAGCACTATTTGACTGTTGGATGCTGTGCTTTAACTTACTTGGGGTATCCAGTTGGACAGTTGGAGGGAAAAATAGAGAGTGGACAATGGGTGGGTCAGAGGTTCAATAATGAAATGTCAAGTACCTCATTTGTAGATCATTTGCTAAGAAGATTTTGATATTGTTTGGAAGCATGGATGGCTTTTGGAGTCTAGGTAAAAGAAAATGGTCTCTGGGCTGTCTCACTGGCCAGATGATCTCACCCCAACTGGCAGTATTTGACAGATACACCCTTGTTTGACACTGTAGCTCTCAACAAGTGACCTACTGATGCTGCAAGAAAATGATCTATGCTCTTGTCCTTTTGGGAGAAGACCTGCAGGTCAACATACTTTGCATCCTGGGTGGGACAGTATCTGGATACCTCATCTGTTTCACTTGCTCTTGCCTTTTCTGTGGCCGTTCTGAGAGCAAGCAGACAGATAGGGACTCTTGGATGACTGAATGGTGCCTTTATTGAGTTCCAAATTGGCTTAACCTTTGCTAAAAGAATGGTAGAAAATGGAGCAGCAAAAGGAGAAAGTGAAGCAGTGATCTGGGAGAAACACAGTCCTCATAAAACTAGCGGGAAAATAAGGGCTTGATTATGTAGCTCCAAGAGGGCCCTGCCAAACTGCAGTGCAATGGGAAGAATCTGAGCTGGTGACAGTCACTGCTTAGGGTGCTGACATCCTGTTTAAGGGAGGTAGTTTTGGCTCTGGTGTGAAAATGGTGCATTTTCTTCTCTTGGCTGGGCCAATTCTGTTCTGCAGATGAGGACTGTAATTCAGCTATATTGCAGCTTCCCTCTGGGACAGCAGCTTTCGACTGACTAAGATCCAAGCAGTTCTTCCAATGTGCAGAACCAGGGAGGCATCTACCATATATTTCTTTACTGTGTTTTACCAGCTCTCATGATTTTTCTTAGCATACCAAATCCAAGAGTAAGATTATGTGACAATTTTGCCTTCCCTTTTTTTAGGTGATTTTAGAGGACAGTTGGAGAGCCTGAGAGTTTTTAAAGCTCTCTCAGGAGAAAATAAAAAGATACAAAGTGAATCTCTCGAAAAGTCCAGAGGGACTATATGGGGAACGTGGGAGTGAAAGAGATGGAGCTGTTTAGGTTGTTGCCAACACAAGGTACTCAATGCTGTGATGCAACTTCTAACAGAGTAGAGCCTTGCTCCCAGATGTGTTAGCAGTGGCCTTTGCCTGTGCCAATATTTGAGCCCACACTATACAGAGGAGGTTGAATGCAAGACAGAATTCACACCTTCTGCTCAAGCCAAGAATATTTTCAAGGTCTCCCTCTCCCCAGAAGAGCTGCTAGTAAATCACAGCTTCAAAAATGTTTGACTGAAGCAACGTTTTTATGAATTCACCTAAAAAAGACCTCAAGGAATGGACCTATAAATAAATAAATAAATAAATACATAAATAAATAAATAGACGCCTGTGCCCTTCGTTTCCTGTCACTCTTGGATAGTGCATTAGATTTTGATAGGAAATGTATTTTCCTGAATTGGAATTTGTCCTTAAATTACTTCCAAACAATGAGCCCTTTCAAGAAAAATAACTGCTTGCTTATCACAAGAACTAGTACTGTGGTTTTTGTAAGTGAGTTTCCATAGCTTATCAAATCCTTTCATTCCTCTTAGGTTGAGAGGGGAACTGAAAAATGTCTATCAGCTAATTCTCTTCCATTTCATGATTTTAAGTCAGCTAATACTGCATGCTCTGCCTCGCTAAAAGTGGCTACAGGCCCACCATTCATTCTTGTTCTCCTCTGTAATACCTTTAGCCCAAAGAAATTCAACCAGGTTTCTAACTGATTTTGCAGCTGGTTTGACAGGGAGCCCTACCTATTAACCCTGTGGTGGGTGGGCACCTTCTTCTGCAGCAGATTTTATTGTGCAGGATGCCTGAGTGGGCGTTGGGGGTTCCCTTTGCCTCTGAAGTGCTGCCACCTGTGGGTGAGTGGGAGCTGGGATTCTCTTTGGCAGGGCAAGGGGAAATGAGGAGTGTGTATTCCTGGTTTGATCCCCAATTTGTATCAAATAAGTGTTTTTTTTTACAATTTATAAGCTCAGTCATGCTTATTTAGAAATGTCACATATGGTATATGTAAGATCAGAGCCTGCCTGTTGGTAGGATGGCTTTCTAACCTTTTGGCCTTTGGGCTGATGCTGAATGAATGGTAATAACCTCAGCTCAAGCTATAAATAATAAATATGTAGTGGACTCCATGAGTGGAAATTGCAACCAGTATCCTTGACTTCTGTAACGTCTTGAACGTCAGAGTTTGAGGGCCTTTCTGCTGAAGTTGTAATTAGAGCTGCTCCCAG
>JAVCKT010025635.1:33941-51544 GCA_032273925.1 Rhynchotus rufescens
TATTTGATGTTGTATTAGATGAGTTCTCCTAGGTTAACTTAAAATGCTGCTTTGGGGGGAAATCTTCTCCAATTCTAACACCACTTGTGATAAAAGCAATTACCAGCACTCCCTGTTCTTTTGGCTCTCTTGATACGGAACATTGCATGCAAACTTGGAGGTTCTTCCTTTCCATATTAAGGATTTGTTTGTCTTTGTTTAAGACAAAACAGTTTAATGCAAATCTATTTGATTTCATCTGAGTCTGGTAATGCCCCAGTGGCATTTGGCCTTTAAAGAGATGCTCAAAATATGGTTTGTGTTTTTTAGTAGGGGGTGCGTGTCTGTTTTGGATAGTTTGTTTTGTCTCCCTTGTCTGCTTAGAGCTTTTATAAAGCTTTTGTAAGGTACTTTATTCTGTCTTCTGTGAGAATCATTCTAATGATTCTGGGCTACCTTTGAAACAGTTATTTAAACTTTCATATGCAAATATGATATGCATAGATTTCAACCTGAGATTGGGAGGCTTGTGTTGTGCAATGCATGAGAAGGCCTGTTATCCTCTTAAATCAGATTGAAGTCCAGAGTGCTAACATTACATTAATTTCTCATTTTGCTAATGCGTTCTATATGTGCCTGAATGCTTTGGTTATTTATGTGTTAAAATACTCAGTGAAGTGTAACATTCACAGCAGAAGTCAATTTAAAACCACCCCAAAACTGGGGGAAGAATTTCTGCAGTAAGCTAAAATCTCATTTTGCATTCAAAGCTGCTCACATTCTTGTTTTCATGACATGAGGACACATCCATTTCTGCTCTCTCGCCAACATCCAGTAGCTCTTGTCTGTGGTGATGTTTTTGATCTGTGACTTAACTGGCAGACAAACTAGATGGGTACAATTCCTCTCTGATGCTTACCCACATAGCTGCTTCAGTGATTAGCAGTGGTTTGATCCACATACTTAAATGCATGTATCATTGCTCTAATTTACAATGCAGTTAACACATAAAACTGGCTCAAAAGAAAGGCTCAATATGCATTTGAGGTTCAAACGTTCCTATTATGTAACTATGTGGACAAAGTAATGAGTTATAATACCTTTAGATCTTGTCACATGATTGTATTTGTGTTGATCGTAATGCTGTTTGGAAAAGATTGTTTAAAACAGAGAAGGGCAGAAATGCAACATTAATTTGAAAATTCTAAAAGCAATTGAAGTTTCCTCCAGGATATATGATCACAGAAGGGCTCTCTGCATAGACCCTTAATAACAGTTATATTTGTCTCTCTTTTTTGTTATTTTTTTGTGAGCTTCATTATTTTTGCTGAGTTGTGTTTGTTATGATTTAAATCAAGTTGTGAAAGCTTGGAAGTGAAGTAAGGTGCTGCCATCAAACTGAAGTGCTGTGTTACACTTAAATAATGTGGTGCTACGGCACTGGCAGCTGCCTTGAAGCCCATTTGTAGGATCAGTGATGTATTACTATTGTTAGTACAGCTGAACAGTTACAGTGAGATAAAATAGGGTTTAGTTGTGCATTGGCAGCAATTCTATGTCACTGTTGAAATTAATCTGATGGTAGTCGGTGTGCAGCTGGAGTTGTTACTGCCACCCTCGCTGCTGCTGCTGCCTGTATTGGCCCTGATTCCCAGTTGGCTAAGCCCTGTGCAACTCAGCTGTTTAAATACTAGTACATGCAGGTGCCACATCTTTTTGGAGAAGCTGGTGGCAGTTTACCTAATTCTGTACTGTGTACTCCGGCAAACAGTGGTGTTTAGGAGTGTGTGAGATATGTCAACCTGACAGTTGTTCTAAGCTGTACTATTCCTATAGGAATTGAAAACTGTAATCTATTTATTTATTCATTTATTTATACTCAGGCAAGACAGTCTGCAAACAATTCAGCTTGTTTTCGTGCTATGCAGCAAAAGCAACTTAATTTCAAGAGCTTTGAAAAGCCAGGTTAATGTATTTGATTTCGGACCTTGCTTAATGTCTACTTATTCACCACCCTGAATCTTAGTACATGCTTCTATAATATCATATGACTTTCGGAGGTTGAAAAACAATTCAGAAGATTATCTGGATGTGATAAGCATTCTAATGTTTTCAGGATATTTTATATGCAGAAAATATATATATTTTGCAGTGATATTGCTGCTAAAAGTTCCCATCCTTTGTACTCCAGAAGGATTCTTCTCTGTGAACAAAGCAAATTCCACAATAGAAGTTTTTCCCTTTGGCACAGGATATATGATGATGATCGAGCATTTTCACAAAGAAGCTTTATGGAAGGTCGTAGCTGAAAATGCTTTACAGGGGGTGATCTTGCTGAAACCCTGCTGAACCCTGAAAGATTTTGTTCTTCCAGGTCCACTGCTGTTCAGAATGAGGGCCGATAGGTTTTAGTAGCAGGGTTCACTTAGCAAGTGATTTTTAGCAGCTATTCTAGGTTAGGGACCTCTGCTGCATTGCCATATTATTGTGCTCTGTGAATTGCCCATATTCTGGAGCTATGTGTGCTGTGTTAGTTCCTTGAATGTATGGGGATGAAATGGACTGTAAATATAACTCCCTAATGAGCATTTACAGTAATGCAATGCTCTGCTCTTTTTCTTGCATTAAACCCCTAACAGTGCTGCTCAGTTTTCTAAATAAGTACTCCTTGCATATGATTGCAGCTTTTCTGTAAGATATGAATCTGTTTAACCTGCAAGTGATTAAATAGAACATAAAGGTTCAGTTTTGAACTACAGAATCTGGGTGAAGGGTTGTGTTTTATGGAGCAGCTAGGATGGTCCAAGACTAGAGCGCTGGAATATTCTGGTAATACCCATCCTAATGTTATTTGTCCTATATTTTGGATCCAGCCACCTTCAAAGCATGTGCTCAACCCATGAACGCAAACCTGTTGGCCCCTTCATTTGGGATTGTGAGTGCAGTCATAAGCAACTCCGAGAAAGAAGCAACTTCCCGAACATGGGAAACTTGCTAAAAAGAAGGTGAAAAGGGCAACTGAAAATGGAGGGGGAGGGTTGGTGATTGGTGGTGGTGGTTGTTCTTAAAACAATTCATAGAATATAGGAAGATGGGGTTTTGCTGATTGAGGGCAGATCATACTGCTGTTTCTGTATGTGTTCTGTGTAAGGCAAAAAGGAGCTCGAATGGTTATGTACCGAGTTAAAGGAGACTATTAAAAACAGCGCTTCAAGAAGCTGAAGTTCTGTTCAAATGGTAGAAAATAGGAGGGATCACAAGGTAGGTTATATACAAGTGTAACAGGATTTAAAAAAAAAAAAGGCTTGAGAAAAGAGTTGTAAGTGAGATGAGGTGTGTGAGATCAGAGAGAGGGGAAAAGCCAGTGCTTTTTATGTCTCATTAGAAAGTGAGAGCAGAGAGTTGGGATTGTGGCGTGGGAAGCCTCGAGTTGCTCACATGACACACAACACAACCCTAGGCTTGAGTCCCAAATAAAAACATTAGCGGAAAAAATTATAAAGCGACATAAATGGTGTTCACCAAAGAGTTTTAAAGAGACTTGCACACTGCCATAAGCATCTATTTTAAGTTAAGGTATTCATAAACCTGCTTTAGTGTCTTAGCTTTGAATGTTGTTAATGCCACTCTGGTGTTTAAAAGAATTCCAGGAGAGAGCTTGGGAGATGCAAATCGATTCATTTGGTTTCAATAACAGGCAAATTTCTAGAAATTACAGTAAGGAATAGTACTGCTGAATTTACAGATAAATGCGGTGAATGGAGGAAGATGATAAACTCCATGCCACTCGCATAAGACAACATTATTTAACCATTCTGTTGAGTTCTTAGATGATATCAACGAACATGGGAATAGTACAGATCTTGGGCAGAGTGAGGATAACTCTGTTCAGGTGTGAGTTTCACAAGGTGATTGCCCATTTTAATCTGTTCCTATTTGTTTTCCATGCTGGCCACTGTCAGAATGGGATATTAGCTACTTAGATCTCTAATATCTATCTTAGAGACTATTTTAAGAGAACTGAACACAGCAAAGTTGATAGAAAGCTAACACCTCTAGATACTTGCACAGCTCATATATGTTATTTATCTTTCAGTAAGTATATTCTAGCATCTTTTGCAAGAAGCTGTTGTAGGGGAGTTGACTACTAGAGCTGAACAGTGCTGCACTTGGGAGGATGAGCTGTTGCTCTGTTGAATTCATTTCACTGAACGTCTTAATGGCTGATCATTGCCCAACTTCATGATGTAGCTATAAAATATATACATCTGACACGATAATTTTCCCTTTCTCAGACTGATTTTTTTTTTGCAACTATTTTAAATCTTGAGTAAGAGGAAACCTACTGGTGCTGGGGAGGTTTGCACGACAAAATGAAAGGCTGTAAGTCACATGGACGTGTTGTTGCACTCTGAAGGCTGGAGATGGGACAAGAAACATAAATCAGTTGTAGTGTTTTGGCTGATTAATTTTGTGATGGTACTGTTCTTGTGCCCAGAAGCAGAGATAGATAGCGCTTTGTCCTTCCAGGTTAGGTCTTGTTTTGTTTTCTTTTCTCCCATTCCTTTTTAATAGAGAGTCCAAGACTGAAGAACACTTGGGTGGGGGGTGGGAGCTGACATATCCTGTCATCCAAATACTGCCGTTGTTCATAGTCTCAAATCATGGGTTATAGTTTGAGGCTCTCCATTTTTAAGACTAGGGTAGACATAATGACACTGGGGGTAACAATTTAACAGGGGCGTATTGTACTCATTTCAGATGCTTCAGGATAAATACACGAGCTACCAAGATCAGTCTTTTTTATTTACCTGCAACTTAGATCAATTATTTGGCGTCTCTTTGGTAAGTTTTAATTTAATAGATGTCATTCAACTTGGAATCTTAAAGAGAAAGTTTTCCTTCAATGCTCATTACATGTAACTACTGAGACTGTTAGTTCAAGCTTTTATTTTCGATACTGTGGGATGTGAGCATCTAGGGTCCACATAGGTCTGCTGCAGAATGGAGGGAGAAGAATGCCAGTAAGTGTTACTGCCATGCAAGTTAAATTTTATTGCCTTAACGTGAAGGAAGGATAAGTCAAAATGGCCCCTGAGAACTAGTTTCCAGGGTCCCAAAAGGTCTGATGCTCAAGGTTATGTTAGTAAAAGTATAAAGCTGTATGCAGTTGCCTAATGAATAGTAGTGAACTCTCGGTAGTACAGTCTATTAGCAAGGAAGTATAAGTACAAGCCTTTAATATATGAGGAAAATAGAAGCACAGGGGAAACTTTTTGTCTGAAATCCCAATGCAGAGTAATGAAATACAGAAACGAAATCCAGGTCTTGCATGCAGTCATTTAGTAGTAGCGTCCAAGTATTCTTGAATGTTAGTTTGATAGCCAACACTGTAAAGAAGTTCAAGTCCTTATATCCTCTTCATGGAATTATCATTAGGTGCAGGTTCTCTTTCCCTCTGCTATGCTGACACTTCCATGGCTGCTTGTGCTGCTGCAGGTTGGTGTGGTTTTCCAAGGGCAATGACACGTAGTGTATACTCTGTATAAATCTTGTCTGTATATATAATAAACAATCTCATCCAGTATTCTTAGTATAAGTGAAGCTTTGTCTAAAGTGATGCAGAATAGGCTGTACGTGGCATCTAAGTCTCCCTTAGTGCAGTTGGAAACAAGACAGTAGTTCTTTACCTTCAAAATAACAAGGATGCAATCAGTTTTTGAATGTGAAATTTCTCTTTCCCTGACAATAGTTACTTAGAGTACAGAGATGCATCGTTGAGTTATAAAACTACTGATATGTTGTAACTTCTTATATTAAAGCACCTTCCTTTTAAGGCTGAAGGTAGTGTTTATTCTGTAAGAGGTTTGCTTATCGAGGCTCCAGTGGTACCCTGTGTGTGTAGGCAGAGTTCATGTATGTGTTAAAGTGCAGAAAGCACATGCAGAATGTCACTGCTCCTGAAGCTCTTGTGTATTCTCATTATAAATCATGCTAATGGGTATCTAAGGTCTACACTATATTTCTGTACCTATATTAATTATTTGGGATATATTATGTCTGCTTTTTTAACATTTTCATGCAAAGTGGAGGAGTGTGACCAGTTCATACACGTTTTCCAAATTCCCTTGACCTTTTGCATTACCACAAAAGAGGGAAGAGACTTTCAGATAGTGAATAAATGCATGTATATGCATGTGTGTATACACACATACATCCACGCGCACACATTCTGTACGCAGTGAAGTATACAGTAAGACAAGGAAATAAGGACTCCTTCACTCAGCAGGATCTTAACTGCCTCTTTGGGTCTGAGATGTTTGGTAGGGAAGGAAGTCGGGACGATTTTCAGCAAATATGCCATGGCTGTGTTAGGTGCATCTTATAGCAACTTTGGAAATCTGGAAGAAGGGATTCCAACTTTTTTCTTTAACAATTAAAGCGTTTTAGAAAGGTATTTGTTGGCAAAGGATTGGAAATGTTAGTGGTATCCAATTAACTTTGAGTAATATAATTCTATAAGCATGATGCCCTTGCTTATGGTAGAATAAGAACTTTGTAAGCTTGTTATTAAAGGTCTGTATTTGTATAGTAGTACATTGCAGAATGTTGTTATGGAAGGATAAGTTTTATTCATTGCACTCTTTTTGTTTCCTGCATTAGTTTTAATAGAGGGAAACACTGGACTTCTGTTGTCTTTAAACATGTGTTTTCTACTTTAGATGGTAAAATCTGCTTTAAATTGAAGAGAGTAAAAAGGACTTACTATACAGATAAAATGTAAAATGAATGTTGTATATTATATACTATAAAATAAACTTTATCATGTAATAGCTGATTGATTATTGTCTGGAGACTTCACAGTAGAATTATATGAATTTTCTTAAATGTAAGTTAAGAAAGATTATTTTTTAATTAAGGTTTCTCCTGAGAAATTCAGTTAAACTCTTGATTTTTTTAATGTAATTTGTGAAATAAATCCGCCGACTCTTTAATCAAAAACTCTTGTCACTTGGGACTTCTGGAAGGAAACTGACTTTTCTTTGTGTTACCCATGACAGTTCCCTTTACATTTCTACTGAAAATTCTTGGCTTCAGTGATGCAATTCGGGTGTAAAAGTTAGTCAGAAAGGTTAAAAAATTATAGTTGGAAATGAGAGCATGAATCATTAGGGCTACTGTCCTGAGTCAGGGTGGCTTTTCTCTTCCTCCTTGCCCTATGAGTAGGAGGAGGAGGAGAAGGTTGGTTAATATTTGATTGTCTTATCATAATATCTAATCTTGCCAAGAACTCTTTTTTTTATTTTGACAATAACAATGAAGAACAATCTCTCCTTGTGTATAGGTTTGTTTTCCTAATCTCAAGAGATATTTGCCAAGTAGCTGGTGACACTCATCTCTCTATGAATATCAGCTTTCTTAAAGGTATCTTAAATGCTTTAGTTTTGTTTTCTTCCTTTAAAAACAAATGTCTATGTATATATTTTTTTTCCTTCTAGGTTATTTACTTTCTAGAAGAGAGGGACAAGCAGGATCCCCTGAAAAGCCATTGTCTGATCTGGGTCGCCTGTCATACTTCGCTTACTGGAAAAGTGTCATATTAGAATACCTTAATTGCCACCACGAAAAACAGATCAGCATCAAAGGAATGAGCCGAGCTACTGGAATGTGTCCGCATGATATTGCTACAACCTTGCAGCAGCATAGCATGATAGATAAAAGAGAAGATAGGTCAGTGAATCTTATGCTAATTTAAACAAACAAGACACAATATTCCCTTTCTCTGCCTACAGAACTCTTTAAAATGAACACTATGTAAAATCATGGCTTGAAAATCAAAGGCTTAATTGAAGTCTGTAAGACCAGGTCTTATTAAGGGGGCCTTATTATTTCTAAAGAAATACTGCTGTTCACATAGGCTTTCTGGTTAAAGTTGCTAGGAGGGTGTTAGGAGGGGACTAGCTTGAAACATTTTTAGCTTTTTTCATTCAGTATCATCATTTCTAACTATAATTTTGACTGATTTGCAAATGTCCAGCATGAGCAGAGTAAAAGAAAAAATTGATTTTGTAGCTATGATGGTGCACCCTTTTTCAGTTATTACTGGATTCACTCAAACTATGGGAATAGGTCAGCAAAGTCCTGCCCAAGGCATTGGGAATTCAATTTCTCTGTTTTCTGTGGTTGTGTCATAATGCCATGATCAGTGTTAAAGATTTATTGCAGTGGGAGTTGCTGAGGTGAATTCCTATTTTGAATCATGTGTCTAATTACTTCAATTGATGATTTAGGTTTTAAGTGTTTTTTAATAAAATACTGAAGAGCTACTTTATTTTCAGTGACGTTGATGTTTTCGGAAGAACTTTTTATTTCTCTCTGAATGTAACAGTCATAAAAACTTGTAATTGAACAAAGCTGCCCTGCAGAGGGGCGGTAGGATGACACAAGCCTGCCCAAAAGGCAGGTGGCAAAGGATTCAGTCTCCAGCTTTTGTGTGCACTAGCTAGCAGTATTCAGTACTGCTAGCAGTATTCAGAAGAGAGGCTGGCAAAGAAAGAGATTGGTGTGGTAATGCAGGAGAAAGGGTGGGTATTGTCCGTGCATTAAAACTTAGTGCCTTTCTTCGGTGTTTAGGTGCAGGCAATCTCATGAGACTGACTAGTATAAAAGCTAATCAAAAATATATTGATTATTTATATACAATTACCTGGTACAAACTACACTCCAGGTGGTGATATGCAGTTATAAAATAATAGTTTCACCTATAGATTTCCAAATACATTATAAACAAGGTCACTTAGTTTTATCTCACAGGCAGTGAAGCTTAGACAGAGAAGTGAATTGGCTAGACTAAAATTATTCAGCAGATGAGTGGCTAAGCGAGGAAATCAGATGTTTGAAATTCCCTTCCAGCCCCTTCCACTTATACTTGGTGGCAGTTATGTTTCCTTATTCCCTATGAACTAAGTGAACTCCTAAGTTATGAACTCTTATGCCACTAAGATGGTTCTTCATCCTATTTGCCCTATATTTTATTAACCTCATGTGTGTTAAGATAGTCTTATCATAGTTTTGTATTCAAAAAGAAAGAAAGAATTGCTCTGTTTTTCAAAGAATTTAGCTGGATTTGATTTTTAAAGCATCCTCTCACTGAAAAGGAAGAGTGCTATTCACCTCTCTGATTTTTGAAGCTTTAAAATGACCAATAAGGAAATGATTTTTATTTCAGATCTGATAGGTCTCTATAACAGGACTTTAGGGGATGTAGCGGAGTACTGTCATGCTGTGCTATTAGAATAGTCTTTATCTGCATTTTCACTCTGTCATAATGGCAAGTTTTCTACTTCATCAGCGTAGAACTGAGCTGTATTCCTATGCCTCATTAAATCCCTGTGTTCATAACTTATTTTCTTGTCTGGTTAGCTGCCATCTTCAGTTCTGTTATTGTCTATTTCCCCACTTTTTGCTTTAGTGATACTGTGTGTATTCCTGTTCATATGCCAGACTAAAATTGGAAATTGTTCTGGCAGAGTGGCGTAAGGGCCCACAGTAAACCTTTTGCATGATCTTACAGTAGTTAAGTAGAAAAACATTCCTTTCCTCCGTGTTGCCCTAGTGATGTTTGGTGTTCATCTTGCACTTGATAAAAGTGCTGTTTCCTTTCTCTTAGTAGATAGTCTATAACGTAACCCAATATGTGTGTGTCAGCTTCTACTTAGTTTTATGTATCTGCCTTTTTGCCTACTTTATTTCACCGTTTATAGCGCAGGTTTTAAACTGTAGGAAAACTGTTTTTATGTAATTATTTCCTAAAATAAAATACTGTTTATTGGATTGTAGATTTGTAATTATTAGAAGGGAAAAGTTGATTTCAAGTCATATGGAGAAGCTGAAAGCAAATCCACGTATCAATGAAGTAGATCCGGAAAGCTTGAGATGGACTCCTTTGTTAGTTTCTAATGCTGCAGTCTCTGAAGAAGAGAGAGAAGCTGAAAAGGAGGTAATAGCAGACACTTTATTCTGAATTTCCTTTTCTTTGGGTCTTATTATGCTTTAGTGTACCTTACTGTTGAGTAGTAGGCTGCCTTAAGCAGAGCAATTTGAATTGTTCCACTGACCACTGTTTAGAGCTGGAGGAAACTGTGATATTGTAATGCACAATTTTTGTAATATGTGCACAAGTCATGATAACTTTGGGGAGCTGAGTATGAAAACTTAAAGCATGAATCACTTGCCACAGAGCTGGATATATCACTGTCGAAGAAGCTGAGGAGCATGTAATCAGATCAAATTTGGTGCAGAGCTCAAGGGCTCCAGTGTCAATCGATTCTTTGTGTTATGAACTTGCTCAAAGTGATCCATGTCAGTGGGCATGTAATGTAGTGCTAAAGGACTTGAATCAATTCGCTGCATCATTAATAGTGCTAAATATCCCATGAAATGCAATCTTCTTTGGTTTGTTATCCTAACTGTTGTAAAGGAGCTACTCGATGACTCAGCTGAAATGTTGTTGCTAGGTTAGTCAGCAGTGCTAATCGGGGTTGACTTACTGTAACTCTTGAGGTGAATGTAAAGGATATGGCTGTAAGTAAATGCTGTTTCAGTGACCCATTATTTTAACCTCAACCCTTCAGGCTGAGCGTCTGATGGAGCAAGCTAGCTGCTGGGAAAAGGAAGAGCAAGAAATATTCTCCACGAGAACTAATAGTAGGCAATCACCTGCAAAAGCACAATCTAAAAATAAATATTTGCGATCTCCAGAAAGTGTGGCAGTGGCGGGGGAGCGAGGGCAATCCACAGAGCAATCTAAAGAAAGCAGCGAGGAGGATGGAGGGGATGAGAATCAGCCAAGTTCGCCTCCCCGGCTGACAAAGCCGCAGTCGCTGGCCATAAAAAGAAAGGTGTGTTACTTGAGTGGTTTGGCTTGAAGAGATCTGTTTTCATTACCGTCAAATTTCGTTGCTATCAAATAGATCTGTTTTGTTTACAGGCTTTAGAATATTTTGTTCCTTTCCTAAAGGGTGTTTGGAGGCAATTCCAAAATTGTTATTCTTGAATTCTGCTTGTCCTCTTCTTCCAATTCTTTTTAACTTTTTGAATTTTTCACTGAACTATAGAACATGGGTGGTACTAAGAATCAGATTTTTCTGTTAATTTTTTAAACTAGTGACTGCCCTCTGCTGCTTAGCATTGGTATTGGTTCAGTGCTTTAATCATTGTTCTTTTAGCATTTTAAGATGGAGTCAAACCTGTTGAAGGGTTTGTATTTTTAAAGTTCCTGTGTGAAGCCCCTTTGGGGCCCCCCTGCAATGGCTCCCAAAATACTATTAACTTCTCTTCACACATGCTCTGTTCTTTTTTAAGATCTAAATGTTTTCTTTGTTTGTTTGTTACACAAGTGATTGTAATTCTTCATTTGCTTAAAAATTAGCTGTTGGAAGGGTTAAGAAATCCAAAATTTTAGTGTGCTTTTTGCAGTGTTTATGTTTAAATGCCTTAGAGTTAGGGAACAGGAGAGTCTCTGTTTACTTTAGATAAGAAAATTTAAGTGAGTATAAACCTGTGAGAGAAATGCTTAACAGTAGAAATAAACTTTTGAACACTTTTTTTCCCCAATATATCAGTTAGCTGCAGGATTCTTGATGCATTTTCTTTACTGCTATCTATTTCTTTTTTCCATGACTGCTTATTTTGAAAATAGTAGGTATTGGAAATGTAGAAGATATTTTCTGTAGTACTTAATGTTGTTAGAGAATCTCCGGAAAATAATTTCTAAATATAATTTATATATCGTGGCTATGAGTATTTGACAAGAGTAGAAGTTTAAATCAGTATGAAGAAATTTCTGTTCTTAGTTTTCACCTACCAAACAGCTGGATTTTTTTTGTTTATAGCTACATGCGCACTCTCTGATTTCTTATGTGTATGTTATTTTACTATTGAATTGGTTTGATTCTTGAATTTGATGCAATTATAAGGTAATTTTTGAATGAGTAAATAGATTGTGAACTCTCTTTACAAAAACACGTTTATGTTTTATGTCCTGAGTCCACCTATAAATGAGAACACAAGAAGAGCTATATTTGTGGAATTATTTTTTCAGAGACCGTTCTTGCTGAAAAAGAAAAGAGGCCGTAAACGCCGAAGGATTAATAGCAGTGTCACAACAGAGACTATTTCGGAAACAACAGAGGTGTTAAATGAGCCATTTGATAACTCGGATGAAGAGCGATCCATGCCACAGTTGGAACCTACCTGTGAAATGGATGGGGAAGACGATGACTTGAAGCCTGTGATTCGAAAAGCTTTTGAGTATCAACCTGGGCAGCAGAAAAAACAGGAAGAGAAGGAGGAGGAAGAGGAGGAAGAGCAGAACAAGGAGGAGAAAGACATTCGTTGTTACAGGAGTGACGATAATTGTCCAAGTAAGCTGGAAATCTTCTTATATCTATGCAAAAGTAATTTGTCAAGTAGCCTTCAAATGAGATATTTATTTCTGTCATAAAGTAGGAGGTTTTAGCTGCTTGTGTTTATCTTTTTTTAACCTTAAAATTTTAAGATAAAAAATAATACATGCACTTAACAGTGCCTTCTTCATACAAATGCTGTGGGGGGCATTTGTCCCATGTAGTTTTAGTTATGCGATAAGTCTTCTTTTGGTTCTGCTTTGATACTGTTTACTGCTTCTGCTCCTGACCCGTTAACAATATAATCTGTTTTTCTTATTCAGGGGAAAAAAAAAACACATTTTTTTTCAGTCTGAAACATTGTACTCCTTGTCCTATTAGCAAAGCAACTTTTGTATGCCTACAACAGGGCACTTTGTACTCAACAGGTCAAGGGTATCACTGGAATATTGCCTAATTTTGTTGACGTATTCCTTACAAATGATCCAAAAAAAGAAGATCTAACTTGAACAAATGTCTCTCTATTCCACACTGCTGGTAATTCAGTAAAATGTGTGTAGAGGTTCAGTAAAGGGGGAAACAGTCTTTAGTGTTCAGGGCTGCTGTCCCTACTTTCTCCCAGAAAAAAAGAGCAAGATTTTTTAATTGTGTTCTTTATCTGAGTTACAACCTTATCTAGTTGGATTCCAAGGGTATTGACTAACCAATAGAGCAACCAGTAATGAGCCGTTCTGAAAGCATGCTCATTGCTTGACCTCCTGGCTCTCAAATGCACTTGCAAGTTTTAACTCCAAAATGAATAGTTGGATTCTGAGGTCTGAATTATCTTGTTGGAAGCCAGCAGATATTTCTTTAGTGTTTTCATATATGGGTGAGAAGATTATTTTCTGTGATTCTCCATACTTAAAGGATTATCCACCAGTTCCTGGTTTAAATAGCTTTTGTGCTGGTTTAGCACCCTTGCTTAATGCTGATACTGCTACAAACCAGTGCACAGGTACATTAGAGTATCATCACTTGTTCTTGCTTCTCAACAGAGATGAGTTAAACTGGTAAATTGTGTTGCAGCTATGTCCCCGTGGTCAGGTTTGTATTGCCTTAACTAGACTGATACACAGTGTATTTGGCCATAGACAAGTTATATTACACTGATTGACTGGAGGAAGGTGGTGATGCTACAGAACGAGAGGAAAACCTGATAAAGAAGCATCTCTGACACTATTATACTTGAGTGCTGCCTGTCACGTTTTGAAAATAACTTTCTCCTTTTTTTCTGGTATTAGGTGTATAGTCTGGGGGGAAAGAGGAGTGAGTGGGTGCAGCACGTTTTTTGTTGTTGATAGATTAATCTAGTATTCTGATGCACTCTGAGTTTAATTTTAGCTTGGTGCTTTTGTGCCTTTTGGCCTTTGTCATATATTGTGTGTCGTTGCACTATACACTGCCTGTAAGAAGTGATTAAAATAACCTATGTGCCATTTTTCAGTGCTGGTACTAAAACATATATGTGATTAGTCCAGCTTGTAATCCAAAATCCTCAAATATGAGATTCTAGGCCATCATGTTTTTATTGTCAAAGATGATGAAGATGCATTAGATTCTTATCTATATAAAGTAATGGCTTACCTCTGCTTAAATCCAAAGAGTAGTAATAAGATTTTTGGACAATGTTTGCTTTAGTTTATGTGTCTTCTGATTTAAATCTTCATGATCGTTTTAGTGTATAAGTGGTGTTTTTGATTGCCCTTTTTAAAAGGCTGTTACGCAGGAAGCACTTTACATATCTGTGCAAGTGTGAGCAAGAGACGTTGGCTTCCTATTTTAATTTGAGGTCTGTTTATCCAGACTTTCTGTAATGCATTCTGAGTTTGTAAATTACTTGGGGATTTTTCTTTGTATGTGTTAATCTTCTGCAAGCTAAGACTCTTTTTTTCTCTATTACCTCCCAAAGATAATACAGAGGATGTAGCTGTATTGGAAGAAAACACTAAAGACAATCTTGAACCTTTAAAATGTAAGCAGGGCTGGCCAAAAGGAGTTAAGCGTGGTCCATCTAAATGGAGGCAAAACAAAGAAAGAAAGCCTGGCTTTAAACTTAATCTATATACTCCACCTGAAACTCCTATGGAGCCTGACTATCAAGTGCTGGTGGAGGAACAAAAGGAAGCAGCTGAAGACAAACCCTGCCCAGTTCCTGCTGTTGCAGAAGAAGAGAATAAAGATGTATTACAGCCACCAGAAGATGAGGCAAAAGAGCTAGAGCCTGAACCTCTTCATCCACCTGCTGACTGTCTTGAAAAACAAGAAAATGGTGTGTTGGAAGCTGGGGAAGAAGAAAGGAATATAGAAGATAATGGGATCAATTTAAAGGGTCAAGAAAAAGACAAAGCGGAAGATCTTTTTTTGCAAAAAGAAGAGTCCACGCATTTGGATGATCATGAGGAGGAGGAGGAGGAAGAGGAAGAACCTTCTCACAATGAGGATCACGATGCAGATGATGAAGACGATAGCCACATGGATTCAGCAGAAGCAGAGAAAGAGGAGTTGCCTGGTGAAGCTTTCAAAGAAATGCTGGAGACACAGCAGTCTTTTTTAGACGTAAATGTTCAAACTGGTAATTCGAATCAGGAGGACTTAATGGATTGCGGTGTCAACCTTGCAGCTGATGAGAACGGAGGTGACCAGAAAGAACCTGCTGCAGATTCAGACCCAGTGCCAGAATCCGATGATGATCATGCGGATAACAACCAGGACCAAAAAGCTGGTGAAGAATTACATTCCGGTTTCAAGGAGGAGAGCACTGAGGCCATGGAGATTGATTCGGAGACGGTTCAAGCAGTGCAGTCCCTAACTCAAGAGACAAGCGAACATGAAGACGCATTTCAGGATTGTGCAGAGACTCAGGAGGCATGCAGAAGCTTACAAAATTATACCCACACTGACCAAAGCCCCCAGATGACCTCGCTGGATGATTGCCAACAGTCCGACCACAGTAGCCCGGTTTCATCCGTACACTCTCATCCCAGCCAGTCAGTTCGTTCTGTTAATAGTCCAAATGTCGCTCCACTAGAGAACAGCTATGCTCAGATCAGCCCGGATCAAAGTGCCATTTCTGTGCCATCTTTGCAGAACATGGAGACCAGCCCAATGATGGACGTTCCCTCTGTTTCTGATCACTCCCAACAAGTAGTGGATAGCGGGTTTAGCGACTTAGGGAGCATCGAGAGCACAACGGAGAACTATGAGAACCCGAGCAGTTACGATTCTACCATGGGTAGCAGTATCTGCGGGAACAGCTCTTCACAGAACAGTTGCTCCTACAGTAGCCTTACGTCCAGCAATCTAACGCAGAGCAGCTGTGCAGTGACGCAGCAGATGTCTAACATGAACGGCAGCTGCAGCATGATGCAACAGACCAACATCAACTCCCCCTCGACCTGCAATGTGAAGTCTCCCCAAGGTTGTGTTGTCGAAAGGCCTCCGAGCAGCAACCAGCAGTTATCCCAGTGCAGCATGGCTGCCAATTTTACACCGCCTATGCAGTTGGCGGAGATCCCCGAGACGGGCAACGCCAACCTCGGCCTGTACGAGAGAATGGGCCAGAGCGAGTTCGCAGCGGGGCATTACTCGCAGCCCTCGGCCACCTTCAGCCTTGCCAAACTGCAGCAGTTAACCAACACGCTTATGGATCATTCCTTGCCTTACAGCCATTCAGCTGCTGTAACTTCCTATGCAAACAGTGCCTCTCTGTCCACCCCCTTGAGCAACACGGGGCTCGTTCAGCTCTCCCAGTCCGCGCATGCTGTTCCTGGAGGACCCCAAGCACAGGCCACCATGACCCCACCCCCCAACCTCACTCCTCCTCCCATGAATTTGCCACCTCCCCTCCTGCAGCGTAACATGGCGTCCTCCAACATCGGCATATCCCACACCCAAAGACTGCAGTCGCAGATGGCCGGCAAAGGGCACGTTTCCGTGAGGACCAAATCCACGCCGCTGCCGCCCGCCGCGGCCGCCCACCAGCCCCAGATCTACGGGCGAGCTTCCCAGACCGTGGCCATGCAGGGGCCCGCGCGGACCTTGACCATGCAGCGCGGCATGAACATGAGCGTCAACTTGATGCCGGCCCCCACTTACAACGTCAACTCGGTGAACATGAACATGAACACCCTGAACGCTATGAACGGCTATAGCATGTCCCAGCCCATGATGAACAGCGGCTACCACGGTAACCACGGGTATATGAATCAAACGCCCCAGTACCCTATGCAGATGCAGATGGGGATGATGGGAACCCAGCCATATGCACAGCAGCCCATGCAGACCGCAGCCCACAGCAACATGATGTACAGCCCTGCGGGGCACCACGGCTACATGAACACGGGCATGTCCAAGCAGTCTCTGAACGGCTCCTACATGAGGAGGTAGGGCCCTCCGGAGAGAGCGGCGACCCGGCGGGCCGCCCGGATTGATCTGCACAGATACCTTCTTGGAGAGTATGATTTCAAAACCAGCAATTGGTGTGAATGCAAAAACATTTGTTGGCACCATTTAAAAGCTGTATGCAGCAGAAAGCCTTATACGAGTCTCTTTTCTTTATTTCTTTTGTTTCCTTGAAAAACAAAACAAAAACCAACAAAAAAAATACACTTCGCGGGTTTTTTTTCTTTTTGTTTTCCTCCTGTTTTTCTTTGGGGGGGGAATTAGGTTGTTCTCCATTCTTTTTTTTTATTTTATTTTTTTTTTTGAGCTTTAAGTTCTCTGGAAAGGACGAACTCTTTCTATGAACTGCAATTACACAGCAGCTGATGGTTCAGAGCCATTTTATGTGCCTGCTCCCATTAAAAATGTGGATAAATAGACTCCAAAACTACCAGACAGTACTGGATCCTGAGCTTCTCTCTCCTTCCCCCACATGTAAATGCCTTTTAGCCGTTCTTTTATTGTATTCTTTTGTTTCTGAAGGTGACACTTCCGCATGCCGCTAATGTCTTTGTTAGTGACAGTGCATTTTGTAGTACTGTACAAGTGTTGTGCTTAACAGTAAGCCATTTCTTAATTTTTTTGCCTTGATTAGGTTACCCTAGTTTGAGGGTAATAAAAACAAAACAAAACAAAAAGAACTATATTTTTGTTAATTATAAAACTTGTAAAAATAATAAAGCTGAAAAGGCTATTCACATTTTGGTTAGTTCAAAGGGTTTTATTGATATATGT
>JAVCKT010025636.1:74866-126651 GCA_032273925.1 Rhynchotus rufescens
TCCGTCCGTCCCCGCGCGGCTCCTCCCGCCGCCGCCGCCGCTGCCGCTACCGCCGCTGCTGCCGCCGCCGCCGCCGCCTCGCCGGGCCGGCTTCCCGATGCCGAGGAATGGATAGGGCGGCTGCTCTGCGGGCCGCCGGCATGCTGGAGAGGAGGGAGCGGCGCGGCGCGGCGCGGGGCTCGCCGGCCGTGCGCAGCACGCTGCAGCAGTGCGGGCTGCTCCAGGACCTCATCGACATCTCGCTGTCCAACCTGCGCGGGCTGCGCACGCAGTGCGCCGCGTCCAACGACCTCACGCAGCAGGAGATCCGCACGCTGGAGGTAGGAGCGCGCCGCGGCGCCGGGCCCGCCTGACGGCCGGGCCGCCGCGCAGCGGGCTCCGGGCGCGGGTCACCGCGGGCGCGCGCTGACGTGCGGCGCACGGGGACGGCAACGGCCGAGAGACGGCAACGGCTGGGAAACAATAGGGGGTCACAGGCGCTTGGAAATGGGTCGTTTTTCCTTCTCCCATCCTCTGCATTCTATTAACTGAACTCTTTTTTGCCTCTGAGCAAATAGCCCTCAGAGGCAATAGAAAACGTGGCCATTCTTTATAAAACAACGTTTGTGTAGACTTTTTTGCAACCTTAGTGAGGGCTTTTTCAGTACTCTAACAATAACAATCAGCATTGTCTTGGGAAACCATCATTAGAGCTTCGCTCGTGACCCCTTCTGAGAGGAAACCTGTCTGTGCAGGAGATAAAGGTGGGCTCCGCTCTGCAGGGCCTTCCCAAGGCAGCGGGGACCCTGCTAGTGATAGTCAGCAGCCTGCGCGCGCATTCCTCCTAAATGTTTAGCTGCGTAAACAAAGCGGTGCCACATTCACTGGCGATCGTGAAACTTATCCCTTAGTGGCAAACATCCCCCTCTGATTTCCCTGGGAATTCGAGCAAGTACTGAATCTTTGCCAACATGTGATGCTGCGGTCACAGGGACGGATGGACTCTCTGCCCGTGGTTCTGTTTTTGATGTCCTGAGATCCCTGGTGTCTGCTGCTCTCTCTGGGTGCCCTGCAAGTCACTGTAGGGCTCTATGGGTGGCGATTAGCGGCTACTCGTGGTATAGATACTGCGCATGCAGCCCCACTGCAATTACAGTTTGAATCTGTACGCCTTTTCTGGTCCTGTGTGGAATTTTTTTCATGGGAAAAAAGGTATAAAAAGCTTAGCTGTATCAGTGTAACTGGAAAAATATGTGGCAAAGCCACAAGCATATGATAAAAAGTGAGATAGACATAAGGAACAAAGTGAAAGCAGGAAGCTCTGCCTGGGGAAGGGAGGAGACTTGACTTTGGAAGTTGAAGTGGCAGCTCCTGAGGCCAAATATGAGGCTGCATGTCTGTGTGTTTTCAAAGCAGTCTGTCATATCTGTCAAAAATCAGTGTCTATTGATTTCCCTTTTTTTTTTTTTCCCTGAAGGAATAAAAAAGAAGGGAAGCATCCATAATACACTTTCTCTATAACTCTTACATTCCCCGAAGTTTTGTGATGCCCTGTTTTTGTGTCAAAAGGATGACGTGACAGGTGGAGGAAGACCTTGAAGGGAGAGGCCTATCTTGGCTGTCAAACCAGCGCTTGCACAGCCCCGTGCAAGCCCGTCGTCGTTCCAACGATCACAGGGAGAACTTTATGTGAAGCAGGAGGAAGAGAAAGGAATAAATGTGTGTAGGAACTACTTGCAAATAACTTGTTGGGTGATGAGATGTTACAGGAGCTGACCCTGTTTCATGGGCAGCAGAGCTGTTTCTTAGAAGGGCCGGGAGTTTCCCTGCAGGGCAAAGTAGACTCTGTTAGTTTGGTTATTAACAGAGCGGGTTCTCGCATACCACATGGTCTTGTATCTTTTAATTTTATATGTGCTGCTGAATAAGTGCTTGAGTGTTTTCTTTTTGCCCAGCACTTTAGTGCATGGCTGGCTTTCAGCTGTAGCCTAGCAGGTTTACTCACTTCTCAAGTAGACTTCAAAATGAAATGGAAAATAATGGTAATCTTAAACCATACCTAAGAGAAAAAATGTCTTGCCATGTGGTGAGCACCAACATTCCTGCAAGCGTCCTTGGAAAGAAGCAACTCTTGATGGCTTTTAATTTTGTCCTTACGCTAATTCCTTGTGTGACTTTTAAATTGTTTCTGCACAGTTTTAAGCATATTATTTTTAGTCATAATCCTTCGTGAAAGTGGTAGCTCTCTGGATGGGAGGCTGGTTACAGCACAAGCCCTGGCATCATTGGAGCTAACTATGTTCCTAGCAGGGAAGCAGCTGATGCAGGTGACGGTGGCAGCGCCAGGTTGGGCTGCAGGACGTGCTGTGAAAATCTGCCATCCTTTAAGCCAAACTATCTTCGTTGCAGTTCGGCTGGAATATGTCTGTGACTGGGGTCACTAGCGACACTAGTGTGCAAAGATCCCTGACCTCTTCCTCAGTGCTGCCTTATGTGGAGCACCATTGGAAAGCATGATATCCCATTGGAAAGCGTGACTCCAGCGGTGCTGTGTCACAGATAAATCTACCACTGCACAAATCACTCTTGCAAACTGGCTGAATGTTACCTGTGGATTAAGTGTATTGGAACTTGCAGTGACAGATCCTGATGCATTTGGCAATTTGCCTAGAAAAGTCTTATCCCAGAGCAGAAACAAATGTTGTGAAAATGAGGCAGTATGTGGGGAGAGGAGGAGGAATTGCGATAGTCCAGATGGGCACTCTGGAAGTTGGGCACACTACGGGAAGAGATTTGCAAGTTGTGAGCAGGAAGAATAATGAATTTTTTAGTCCAAACGGTAACCTGTAGCCACATGTTTATGAACCTTGCTCAGCTGAAGACTTCCTTTTCCAGCAGGACTTACGTAAGAGACCTCCTCTTACTTCATCTTACTTCTTGCATATATGCAACATATGTATTTTTCATCTAAGGTGCTTGTCTTTTCGTTGTTGTTGTTGTTAGACTTACTTGCTCTTTTTTCCTAAGCTTATGCACTTACTTATGCAAAATACACTTCCAAGGAGAATGTTCGACTTGGAGAGAGGCACAACTCTATATTATTACTAAGTCTGTAGACTAGTTCTTTCATTTGTCAAAGTGCATCTCTGTGATCAGAATTTGCACATGATAATGGAATCAGCTTATCTTCTACCACAAATTTTATATAAATATTTGCACAATAAGTTAGTAGCAATATTTTAACTCACCTGGAGTGTCTGGGCTGAGCTCTGATGAGGAGGTTATCATGCAGATGAACATAGGGAAAGGACCTCTTCTTCACTGTTTGGTCAAAGTTTGTACATGCTTCTTTTCTGAGCTTGGGTTCTGTGATGTGCTAGTTAGGAAGCAAGAAAAGAAGTATCAGAGAAAGGCCTTGTGCTGCCTTTGTCCCCTTAAGCCTGCTCGTGTGGCCACTGCATTACATTAAAATGTAGTGATTCCTGTTGGTCTTGATGCGGCATGAGCTCGGAGACCATTCAGAGCAGCGGGCTCCGGTAGACGTTCTGCAGCGCCCACAGTTGGGGCTGGTACGTGCGTGTCCACACGCACGGGCAGGAACCCGCGGTCTGCCGTGACCGCCGAGCCTCCTCTCCACACGTGAATGCTCTGCGCGACATGTTCAGATTTGATCTAATCAGTCAGTCGTCTGACTTGAACTTCAGCTGTATCTAGCCAAGCCCGTGGCCAAGCCCGGCTTGCACAGATACCACCCGTACAGAACTTGGTCTGCTGCTCGAGCCCAACCGCAGCGGCTTTGCACAAGGAAATCCCCCCTTGCTGTTACGGCTGCATGGGGATGACAGATGCGCAGACATGAGTCAGCTGCGGTAGGACCCAAACGGACCAGCCGTGCAGCTCGTAAATAGGGAGACCTACCGAGGAGGCGTCACGTGGCACCCCGTGTGCTATGCACAAAAAGTTGACTTTCATCGCAGACAGGACGATTTTTTCAGGCGCTTGGGACCAAACCTTCATTTTTCCTTGCAGGCTAGGATTTCCCACCCTTCTTTTCAGCCAGTAGGGATATTTTCTCTTGCTAAAAGAAAAACTGTAATGAAGTGGGGCTCGGGCGCCCTCGTTGCTGCGGGGCTGGGGTGCGCGCCTGGTACCTGCCTCGCAGCTTTCCCTCGGCTCTGCACACAGGCCGGGCTGTGCGAGGGGAAGACACAAAGGTCACTGGGCGCATGCACAGGCGCTGGGGAGAGTCCAGCCGGCAACGCGGACCTGCGCCAGGATGCTTCTAATTTCTGTCGGAGCCAGGGGTTATGCAAGCGCACAGCAGCCAAAGAGCTGGCTGGGGGGCTGCCTGCCAAGAAGGGAGCGGGTAAAAAAAAAAGGGGAGGGGAAGGAACAAGAGGAGATATTCCTTGGAAATAGCCTGCAGCTGCCTGCAGAAGTGCTCTGGTTTAGCCTAGGAGTGGGATGCTGTGTTCAGCTTATTGGGAAAAGCACATGGTGGCAGAAAAGACACAGCTTTCCTGCAGAAAAGCCTGAGCTGAGAAGGACTTAAGGCAGAATATTCACTTGCTTTGACTTTCTTTGAGCCTTGCTGGGTGTTAGTCAGGGTATTGTTTAGCAGTATCTAAAAAGCACTCGTGCTTCCTGCAAATTAAAGTGATGGATAAAAACAACTCTATTTTCAGTAGGAATCTCCCCTCCCAAACATGAGCTGTGAATTTTGTAGCCTGACTATTTTTGCTTGGTCAGAATTGATTCGGGGAAGGGGAGTGCAGCAGATGGTGCCTGCAGAACGTGTGGTTAGATGGCTGTGACTCAAATACAATTTCCAGGCTTTAGTGAATGAGAGGAAAAAGAGCTTCCTGTTTTTAGCAGCAGTTTTCCTAAAAGGAGAAAATAAGGAGTTTAATGTGTCCCTTTTTCAGGTCAGGAGATTGTGGGGGGCTGCGGCCTGAAGCCTGTTGCAGGTTCGTGGCTCTGCCCTGCTGCAGAACTCAAAGTGCTGACTCCTTGCTTGTAACCTGCAGCTCATTGCTGTAGTATTTTTCTCTATGTATCATCTTCTGCCCCCTCACCTTAGACAAAGAAGGATGCCCTGGCCCATCACAGTGCAAAGCAAGCCACCAACCAGGGTGTCCTATTAAAAATGCCAGTGGAGGGACATAACTTGATGCTCTGCATTTTAGAGAACTGACTGTGCATTGCCTACAGCTTATCACTGTGCTGCCATGTGTCTGCTTGTGTCTACGGGAAACGTTGGCTTGTCCAAAGTTGGAGAAGTGACTGTCCAGAAAACAGTCCAACAATAGTTTGTCTTAAGTCAGTGTAAATGGAGTTAAAAATATCCCGTGCTGAAGGGCCTGGATCCTGCCGGGACAGCTCAGAGAGCAGTTGCGGTGCAGCAGCTTTGCACCCATTCTTCCTGGGCCTTCAGGCTGTGACGGCAGCCTTGGGCTCAATGCCTCCATCTTGCTCTTTTAAACTGGCTTTTAAATTTGGCTTTAAAGCTAAATATAGCTATCTTTCCTCCTGGGAAAGTATTCTAAAGTGAAAACAAGAGCAGGGGCCAGGTTCCCATCATTCCTTCTCTGACGAGAGCTGGAGCCCAGTCTGGGCTCTGTTTGCATCTCTGGGAAGCAGCTAAGCTTCCCAGGACGTCTGAGTGTGCCAAGGAATTGCGCCTGGAGCAGGGGCTGCAGAGGGCATTTCACCTGGGCCCGTACGCTGTTCGAAACGCAGCAGCTCTACCAGCAGAAACTGGGCTGTGCTCGGGAGCGGTGCCGGTGCCGGCCCTGCCCGCTCCGCTCGGAGCTGCTCCTGCCCGCGTGCCGGTCGCTGTCCCTTGGAAATCCGTTTGGGAGAGCGGGCGACCACCTTGCTGCCCAGTTCTCGGCTCACTATTTGCTCCTCAAAGATGGGTTTGTTGATTTATCAAAGAACTTTCACTTCTGTTTGAAGCAGTCTAAATTTAGCAAGGAAATACTGAGCTTCTCGTTGCTGCTGTGCGTGGGGGCTCTTCTTGAGGTTTGCAGATTCCAAGGTGAGGCTTTATTTGTAGTTATTAATGATGCTGAATATAATGGAAAGAAGTCAAAATTATTGTTTTCCCAGGTTGAGAGCTTTAAACAGGAATAGCCACTAAAAGATACTAGATATGCAGACATGCATGCCAGTAAAGTTGGTGCAAGACATGTGTCTGTGTCCTTAAGTCTCCTTGCAGCCCTCGGGAAGAGCCCCCGGACCCCGGTCTCCCAGCCATTCCTAAGGCACAGAGTTTACGTAACTCTTCGTCTTCTAGAGCAGTATTTTCTTCTTTTTCCTTCCTAGCAAGTTAGAGGGTTAAATCCCCATTTAGTGAATGGTTACACATGGTCCTGAAATAAACAGAACTAGCAAGTTTTTGTAGCTTAAAGCTTCCAGGAAAAGCAAAACTGCTTAAGACTAAACTTTCCATGGAAGACTCCTGAGTTTCAGATGCCTCCCCTTTAAGCACTGTTTCTAACCGCCAAGCCAAACATTTCACTTTACGGACCTTTTTGTCTTTCTGACCAAAACTGAAACCTTCCAGAGAGCAGAACACTTCTTAAGAAGCCTTCTAGCTTTAGCTCTCCCACCGTTTCTGTGCGGTCGCCTCTGAGTGCTCGCACCAGCAGGAGCATTAGGCTGTCTTAGTGCAGCTGTGGATCTAACCTAGTACTTTTTTTCCTTATTGTAGTGAATTTTGGAAGCCAAAGTCAAAGCCATGTCTTTTTTAGTCCTCGCTTTAAGGAAAGAACTGACGCAAATGCACAAAACGAAATGATGCAGTTGGGGCAGCAGGGATTTGGATAGGCTTTCAGCCTGCTCCCTTCAGAGGAACGCTCCCTTACCCTCTCCCTGCTGTCAAACAGGGGTACTTTGAAGCTCTTTGGAAGAGGGAGGAGGAGATGTCGTTGCAGTAGGTCAAGGTGAGCGCGAACACCAAAGACATTTAGCATTTACTCAAATGCTGCTTGGGAGAAACCCCAGAGTGGATGTCAAAGGGCTTGTATTAAGCAGTGTATTATTTGTGTTCAAACTGGTTTGGTTGTGCTTTGTGGGTGAAACTTAATATTCACACAACTGGCTGACTGCTGCAGGCCTGGTTTAACCACTGCTGTATCGGTGGCATTTTGTATCGTTGCCATGAGACAGTTTCTGTGGGACACCTCTCGGGGCATCCAAAATTCCTGGGCCCTTGGCAGACAAGCTTGGTGACTTGAGTGAAATCTGTGGAAATTAAGGCTTGGAGAGAGGAAGGAGAGCTGCTGTAAGCCCAGGCTTTTAGTTACTGTGCTTAAATGTAGGTTGGCTTTGCACTGAGGCCAAATGTGTAGAAAATACAGTGTGTATGTTTTATATATATATGTATATATATGAAAATAATGGCATTGAGCACTTCTCTGCATCAATAGTTACCTATTTGCATCTAGCAGGCCTTATTAGTTACCATTTGCCTATCTATTACTGGGACAGAGCTACCTTAGCAAGAGGAAAATCTTCCTACTAGGGCAATGCTCATAGTTGGTTTGGGATTTTTCCAGGACCAGCATCTAGCCCCGCATCCTGCTGCCAAGGCTGGCTCAGGTTTTTCCTTACATTTTTTACAGTTCCAGTTGCCTCAGTTGCCAAGAATAGCTAGTTTGTGGTCGGAGGCTAAGAGCTTTGAAGTTAATGGACTCCTCACAAGGTAAGGCTTCAAATTAAAGGTAGCAGGATCTGCCCATTAATTTAAGAGGGAAATGAGTGCTGTGGCAGCGGGATCCTAGGGCCATACAACTGGTCTCGGCAGAAGTCCCCGGTCGGATTAAAGCTCCAGTCTGCAGCGTGAGTCAAACTGCCCTTGCCAGGGCCTTAGTGAAGGGCCGAGTCTGTCCTTGGCATCTCACTAGGATCTTCTCGGAGGTCGAACAGACACCTACGCCAAGAAGGGTGGGCCCAGAGAGACCTGGCACAGGGCTTTGGAGGACCCAGCTTTCCATGGCAGCACCAGGAGAAGGCGGAGCTGGGAGCTGCCTCATTAGGCCAGTGCTCTGAGCTGCGGGGAGCAGAGCAGCAGGGAGCAGAGGAAGCAGCGCCTAGAGCCGGTGGCTCCTGGTACCGCGGTGACGTGCCTCGTGCCGCGGCGCTCCGGCCTCGCTGCCCTCGGCCAGCTGTGGGTGCTAACGCTGCCGATGCCCCGTGCTGGGCAAGCAGGGCCAGGGGTGCCGGCTGCCTGCGCAGCTCGGAGCGCGGGGCTCGCGTGCGCCCCGCGCTGCTCCCGGCTCTTCGTTAGCGCGGCCACGTCCTTCTGCTAGAGCTCCCCTCACCTCTTGTGTCGGGGCAAGGTGCTGCTGCTCTGTCATCTGCTTGGTGCAGTGAGGGCAGGGCACCCCCGCTGCTGCGGAGCCTTCGGCCTCGGCGCAGCCTCAACACCCACAGGCCAACAGCTCGGGCTCGGCAGCTTCCCACAGCTCTGCCTTGGCCTTCCCTGCAAGTGTGCAGGGCAAGCAGATGAGGAAACACGTGATCTGGGGCAGCTCTGCCTCCGCGCCTGGGAATCGCCGGGGTCGAGGTGCTCGTCCTGGCGCGAGCTGCCCTCCCTGCGCTCCCGTGGGCCGGGCCGGGCCGGACCCCGCGGCGGCAGCGCCGAGCGGCCGGAGCGGCGAGCGCTGCTGCTCTCCGCATTGCTGGAATCCTCGTAAACGCGGAGCCTCCTCTTCAGCCACTTCCTGCAAGGGGCTGCGGCTCTAACATTTATCTGGGCCCAAACTTTGCAGCAGAGGATATTTTCAAAGCTTGGAATAGTCTACAACTCCATCCTTCAGGAAGGTTTGCATGCACCTGACCCCCTTATTCCTGCACATAACCTGGATACTGTGGCAAAACTTTAGTTTTGTTTGTTTGCTTTTTTGCTAGAGGGTTCAAGTTCTTTTCAGGTATAGATCCCCAAAAGCAGGACTTGTTCTGCCTATTTAGGATGAGGGTGCCCCTGCTGTGCATCGCACACAGTAGCTCACTTGGAGTGAATGGCTTGGAAGGGAAGATTTCTTCCCTTCCTGACTGCTGTCTGCCTGAAGGGCTGCCTGCCAGACCTGTCTAGGAATGGTATGCTTGAGCACCTGCCAAATTTTGATTCTAATGTCATTTAATATTGCTGTCGTTTTCCACTTGTGCTTTGTCCGTGGTGGCTGGAGGCATGGGGAAGGTTGTCAGCAGCACATCCTCAGAAGAAACCTGGAAAATTGGGCTGCACATATGCATTTGTGTCTCAGGGCTGATGTGAGCTCTGCATCAGGACGACATGATTTATGTCACCTTCTAACATGAGCTATTATGGGAAAGCATTTTAATTCTGGGTGTCTGCACTGCTTTAAGCATCTAGTATTATCTTGCAGCAGGCTCGGTGCTCTCACCGATACTGGTATTTAACTCAATTTTGTGCTGCTATCAAAAGGAAATAAAAATAAAAAAGAAAAAGAATGACAGAAGAGCAGCCAACCAACCCCCCTGCTTTCAACCTGCTCAGATGGGAGAATGAGGAAAAAATACTTCTTTAAGAGAAAGGCCTTGACAGTGCCCTGGACTGCCTTCAGCTTGGAAAATAAACGTCTCATTTGTTTTTGTCTGCCCTCCAGGAGACAGACACAGAGAAGTGGTATTAAAGCAGGGTGGCTGTGGCTCGTGCCATGCTGATGAGCTCTGCTCTTACAGAGCACAGCGTAGCCTGATTGCTACCAGCAGTCCTCTATACTACCTGGTATTAAGGAATGCGGGAAGGGGGTGCCCTCTCCGATTGGCACAGCTCCGGGCTTTCCCTGCTCTCCGCTGCTGCCCCCTGAAAGCTGCAGAAGCCCCGTGGCAGCCCGGCGGCCTGAGGGATCCGGTCCCTCCACACGTGCCCAGAGGCAGCTCCTGCCACCCCTGGGCCGGCCAGTCCTCCCGCTGTCACTTCCGATGCCCAAAGGCAGAAGGAGGGAGTCGCCTCTGGAACAGCCAACTTTTGACAGCTGGAGATTGTGGCAATTCAGCACAGATGCAGGTACCTTTTTCTATATTAATCTCTTGTGTTTTGATGAGCTACCACTTGCCATCTGCCCTTTACACGCTCATCATATCATTATCTGTTCTTTCAGAGGCCAATTTAATTAGATGTTCTTTCAGTAGGTTTTAATCAAGTGTTATGGGGTTGCTCTTAAATTATTTACAGCCATATCACCTGATGGAACACTTGGTCCTCTAAAGCCATCCCGCAAGTCGGGTGACGTACATGCAGCAACAGTGCAGCTGTCTTAGCTGTCTTAGGAGCCCACTTGTGCTCGTCGGGTTTATCCAGTTGACATTAGATGCACGTCAGGTTGCGTGAGCCCGTTTGCATTTACAGTAATGCTGCAAACAAACCAGTTGAGGCAGCCCAAGACCAGAGCAAAAGCTGAGCTCACCTGCAGTCTCTGCTGCCGCGGGTCTCTCATGGCTGCCTCTCCAGTTGGAAGGTGAGCAGTGTGTCCCTCAGAGCTCCAGCCTGCTCAGCAGAGGTGCTGCTACGTGCTCTCCTCCCGCAGTTTGATAGAATGCAAGTGCTTCTCTGCAGGGGAAAGGTAGGAAAAGACAACACTTAAAAGACAAGGATAATAAATGGAGGAAGTGGGTATTTTTAGACTGCAGAAGGATTCTTTCTGTTTCTTGATGGAAGCCAGTGCCAGGAATTTTGAGAGGTGACTACTCTAACTCTTTTGGAAATGAGGTCTGAGCCAAGCCTTGCGCAGGCAAATGAGATGCACGGCCAGGTGGACTGGTAAACTTATATCTCAAAAAAATAAATGTTGCTCGTAACTAGCTACATGAGTAATAGTGTTACACTTGTTGCTCTGACTCATCCTATCGAGTTTCCTAGCTCATTTGAATGACCTCTGCATGGCCCATAACATAAGCAGATTAACCTGCACCAAGCTGCATCCCGCCAGAACGGCGCTCGAGCCTGTCGCTGTCCGTAGGGATCTGGCCTGATTCAGAGTGCAAACAGATTTCTTTCCCCTTCAGTACACTTGGATTTAAGATCAACAAGAGTGTTTTTATTACACTCATATGAAGGTTTAGGTTTCTGACTGAGTTCTGCACAGGGAAAGTGCTTAGTGTTATGTTTACCAAATGTAACATGGGTCCAAATCCACAACCCTTCTTCTCCTAGCTGTAGGGGCTCTCCCTGCCTGGTGGCTGCCACAGAAGGCAGCTGTTTGGCAAAGACTCTCTGGGGTTTGACCCAATTGCTGCTTTTCCCCTAGAGTAAATCTGGTACCTGATCTGCCTGGTGTTTCTGCTTTCAACTTCCAGATGTGCGCGTGGGAAGGCGTGTGCTCGCCTGCCGCTCTGGGGATGGCAGCCTGGCCACTCGCCCTTCAGCGCGGCCGGTGCAGGCTGTGAAGCGACGGAGTCCTGTAGCTACGGTGTTTGTTAATGGTCAAGCTACCTCCATCTAATGCTTGCAGTGCTGTCCAGCTTCCAGCATGCCAAAGACTTGTTACTGGTGCCCAGGCTTGCAACCAGGTATTACTATAGTGGGGAGTCGAGAATTATGTGCAGCATGGGCTTCAGCATTGCTGCAGCCTTGTAGTTGGTAAGTGCAGATGTTTTGACTTTCTGGACTTGAGGAGAGGGTGCTCAGGGAGGTCCTGGAAAGCTCCCGAGACAAGAGGCAGTTTAACGCGTCACTGTATCTCCTTGGAGAGAGTTAGTTGTCATGGCCCCCTTGTGAAGGGAAATACTGACTTGCAACCCTAGGGTGTAGCTGTAGTGATGTCTGCATGTTTGGGAAGGCTCCTCAGAACGAGCAGCTAAGCTGAGAAGCTGGACACGCTGCAGTTGCCCCTGCAGCAGGGGGAAGGTTGTCTGCACTTGGCTGCCCTTTTATCCTTCCTCATTCTCCAGAAGCCAAGACGGAGGCTTTTTATGTTCCCAAGTGAAAGCCGGGCCCTACACGGGCTCGCTGGCTGCTTTCGGTTCCTCTTCACGAGCGCGTTCTTACCGAGCGCGTTCACAGCTGTTTAGCACGGCGCTCGGCGCTCTCAGCAAGCAGCGAGTGCAGACGCATGTGGGAGAAAGTGCCTGCAACCCGGTGTTCTTCAGTATTTGGGAGACGGGGCAAAGGTGAAAGCTGGGGCAAAATGGAGCGTTATTGGTGAAAGTTGGGGCTATGAACTATGAACTTCTGCCATGGGGGTCACAGAATCACAGATTCTGCATTCCAGGGTCACAGCTTTCCTGTTCCTGCAGCCCTGGCACCAGCGATCTGAGTGTGAGCGCAGCAGGCGTGGGAGCGCTCAAGGGGTGATGGAGATGGGCTCCTTGCACTGAGCGCTCCCCGAGCTCCCCCTTCCCGCGCAGGGGTTCAGCGGCGGGGCCCGGGGCCGCGCGGGTGCCTCGTGCTGCTCCCCGCGCGCCCGAGCTCCGTGTCCTGCAGCGCCCGAGTGCCGCTGCGGGCGCAGCTGCGGGGGCAGCGGAGCAGCGACGCCGCAGGCAGCGCGGCCCCCTAGCAGCAGCACCTGCAAGATCAAAGGGGAGCAGAGGTTGTGGCTCCCTCAAGTGCTCCAGTTTTACGCTTTGTTTAGCAAATACTAGTCTGTAGTAGCCATTAATTAAAGTTCTTTGCAGTTAATTAAGTCTCTCCTGCAAAGCACCACTGATGTCATTATGTGCCCAAGCCAAGATCAGCAGTTTCATTTGTGGTCTTTCCTTGCTTTGGGGAGACACCAGTTTGGATACTGTGCTCCAACCACTTCTGCCCTATTTAGGGAACAGGGGTCACATCCTGCTCTGTCCCTGTCCCAGAATAAGGACTCCTGCTCTTCCTGTTATCTCACTCTTGCTGCTCAATACCCTGCAGAGCAGCAGCAGGGTAGGAAGGAAGCCACAAAACTCATTCAACACAGAGTCACAGAAATCCAGCAACTCGCTAGCGATCTTAGAGTAAAGTGGTAGAGCCTGAAGGCAATTCAGCTCCATAATTTTGAGACAAAATCAGGAAAAGGCACCAGGCGATACCTTTTGCAACAGCATTCCTGCCTTGCACAGCGATTCCTTCTCGTCTTGCGTTAAGCCTGGGCTTCTTCCACCAACCCTTCGTTCTCGCTGCCGCAGCGCCGGCCCCTGCAAAAGGACAGTCCTGGTGTTTGAGAGAGGACCTGTGGCCCGTTTCCCACCACAGGGAAATCCCTCCCTCTGGGGTGGGTGACTGTCTTCTCCCTTGTTCCTAGCTGCATCGGCGTCAATGTCTCAAATGCCACAAAAACAGAGGTTCCTAAATTTCACAAATCTTCAGCATTTTGCAAACAGGGGACTTCAGCGAATGCCACTGCTGCCCTGGGGACCGGGAGAGGGGGAGTGTTTTGGAGAAGTGGCTGCTGAGCGGAGGCCGCGCCAGGCGCTCAGGGTTCCCCCGCTCCGTGCGCGGGTGCCGGGCTGGGCTCCCCGGGACGGGGTGGCGGCACCTCCCGGCTGTGGCACCAGGAGCCACGCGGGGCTGCTCATTCCTGCGTTTCCTGCTCTGGCCCCAGTGCATTGTAGTGAGGGCCAGGAAGCGGCTCGCTCCAGCACTGATGAAATCTCTGCTCCCACCGCCTGGCAGAACACAGCGAGTTTTTTTCTTTTTTTTTTTTTTTTCTTCCCTGAAAATCTGAAATAGGGAGACTTGCTTGGAGCTCAAAAGCATTTTGTGCAGACTGGGTTTTAGCGTGTTTTGTTCTTTTTGACAATCCCAAACTATCATCTTGTAACAGCTTTGATAAAGCTGTTCTGCTCTTTTAAAAGATGCTTTCAGAGAATGTGGCGAGTTGCCACATTTCAGTTAAGCAATTTCCTAGTTTACTTTGCTTTTCCTTTTTTATTTTATTTTTTTTTTTAATAAAAAGGTACTTTTCTCAGCCCTGTCCCAATTTCTGCTTTCACTGCAGGAAGCAAAAACCCTACCACAGCAGAGAAACCCCAGCTCCACCGTCCCAGCACTTCCACATTGGAAGTGGCTGCTCTTTGGGAACTTTGGGTGCCGTGGCTGCTGTCTGCTGATTCACTGTCCAGTGTAAACATTTCCTGATTGTAAACAGCCTCTCATTATTTTTTTTTTTTTCCTTTAATTTTTACTGAGAAGTTTCTGTAGAAGCAGCCCTCAGCAGTAGCCTGGACTGGACGAGCTGCCCTCATCCTGAGCACAGCTGCCTTGGCACTCATGTGTGTGACTCCTGAGAAGCCTTTTCGGGTCTCATCTCTCATGTGGCTGGATTTGCTTTTGCTTCCTGCAGCAGACGTTGAAAGCAGCCGGGCAGTGAGATCCCTGGGAATGCTGCCCCTGCAGACTCTGTCCTGGGAGGGGGGAAGGAACGTGCCCCTGTTGGAGCAAGGAGCATGTCCCTGTTGGAGCACGTCCACAGCAGCAGAGCAGGTCGGAGCCCTGCCTCAGTTCTCAGTAGCGGCCGTGCGGAGCTCAGGGCGTTTGACTAGATGACCAGGCGGGGTTGGACTAGATGACCTCTGAGGTCCCTTCCAACCTTAAGCATTCTGTGATTCTGTGATTCCAGGTGTTTGTGCTTACTCTGGCCTGAAGAGCCCCTTCCAGGTTTCTCTGGTCTCTGGTGGGGACTGTGGGAAAGGGATGTGCAAATCCAGAGAAGTTGCCCTGTCAGCAGGTCCCGGGGGACACATGGTGTGTGGCCTTCGGGGAGAACTTCAGTGTCTGTGCACACCTTGGGAGGAAAGTGCACGCATTCCAGCTTCCAAACTGCTTCCTGAACCAGGTGGAGCAGAGCACCGCTAGCATTTAGCATCTTACACTGTGCTAGAGGGGGTCCAGGTTTGTAAAAAAGTATTTTCATTGATGCCAGAGCTAGTGAGGTTTCTTCTGAAAAGTTGAATACGTTGCTGTAAATCAAAAACCTTGAGTGATCTTCGCTGAAGTGTGGAGTGGTGTTGGCTGCAATGAAAAATCTCAAGGCTTAAGGAATGAATTTGTATCCATGCTGAGGATCATCAGTTCGCAGAGAGAGAAATGCAACACAGGATCCCTTTGTCTTCCTCCCCCTTCCTTAGGAGGGGGCATTTCCATTACAGAGCAGCTTGGAGACTCTAACAATGGCTTTTTATTTTCTCCTAAGCAGGCATATTTTCTTCTCTTTTCTGATTGCTCTCACTCAGCAGTGTCCTTGCTCTGATGCAGTCATCTAAACAAGAGATCAAGCAGGAATCTTGAACCCTAGAGGCTGCTGAGCTTACTCATCAGTGGATAATCAGAATTACTGCAAGATGAAAGTAATAATTAAGCATATATATTGCAGAGGAGGAGACAAAGATGAGGATGAGTAGGAAGAATGGTTCCTAAGGAGAATGTGCAGCATGAAGGATGTAAAAGCTGCAAACGCATTTACGAAAATCTTGATTCAGATCTATCCAGCAGCATCTTTTCATTGCTTTAAAGCTCCTTTGCGCACACCTCTAACGACGTCTGATTCTTTGTCAAAGGCTTTCTTATTCCTAACCAAAACCTCAAGTAGTATAGCACTAGTAAGCTGGATTTCTATTTTTAAATATCAGGTTCAGTGCCACAGTCCGCCTGTCTCTGCTGAGCTCTCATAACCGGCCCGCTGCCGTTGCACATTGCAGGTTATAAGGAAGGGGAAGGACTTTCAGTTTTAGTGTGTGCTGGCTGTGAAACCTGTGACGCTCGAGCGGAGGACGGTGCCCAGGCTGCGCGTGGGGGGCTCCAGCCTCAGCAGTGCTGCGTTGCCGGAGCAGGGCCCCGGCGAGCGCCGCGCCAGCCCCCGCGCCGCACGGGCCTCGGCAGAGCTTCTCAGCTCTGTGGAGCAAAAAACAAGGCAAGAAAAGGGGTAGTGCGTGGCCTCCGAGTGACCCAGAAGGGATGCTGTGTGCATCATCTGACAGAGCAGAAATTGCACCCTGCCCTCTGCGCAGCGGCGCTTCCTGCGTCAGCCTCCTGTGGGGCCGCAGGCTCCAAGGAAAATCCAGCCAGCTCTTCTCCCTCCTCTTCTGCTCTGTGCCCTGTTCCTGTGTTTTTTTTAGAGCTCTTTGCTGTTTTGCTGGCTGTCCTTTGGCAGTGCCTCACTGCTGTCTGGCGCTGGCTCCTGTTCTGCAGGCCGTGTTGGGCAGCGCATTGAGAAACTGTTTCCTTCACCGGGCAGAAGCGAGGCTGGCGAGGCAGCGCGTGGCACAACGAGGGCAGCGGGACGCTGCTGTGGCCGCGGCTGGAGCAGGGGCCGCGTGCCGGCACGAGCTGCAACCGTGGGGCTGCGCGGCCACGGCGCCCGCTGCGGCGGGAGGCGCCTGCGCTCGGCGGCTCCTCGGGGCGCTCGGCTCCCTCCGCAGGGCACTGCCCGCACCGGCTGAGCGCCCGGCCCCTCGCGCCCCCTTTCCCGTCGCCAGTCTGCAGTGACTGCGAGCAGAGTGTCCTCAAGGGCACTCGCGCTGCCGCTGGTCCTGGGGATTCAGGAGATCTCTATCTCCCGAATTCGCACGTGCTTTCTGTGCATGACTGGAGATATTCCATTCGGTAAGTCGGATTATGAACTTCTTGTGTTTTCTTCGCTGCTCAAGTTGCTCGAGATGTTTTTTGGGCTTGTCTGTGCCGTGGCACTGGGGACATGTGACGTGCAGCCACTTTCACTGAGTGCCGGAGCTGACTCAGGGCGCCTCCCCAGCGCGGGAGCCCACGCGGGGCCTTGCTCTCCTCCCTCAGGAGGTGGGGACACGGCTGCAGGGCCCTGCTCGTGGGAGGTTCGTAGGGCAGCTCCTTCCCCGTTAATTCCCCTCCGAAGGAAGATGTGTGATCTGCATTCCTCTTAGCCACATGTAAGAGCAGGGCCCTACCTCGATCTGGGCCTTTGAGAGCTCCAGGGAGCAGCTTGCTGAGCTGCCCAGCACCGCCTGCTCGTGGGCTTGCAGGCACTGGTGTGCCCTCCTGTTTATTATCTCCTCAGGTGCTCTCGGGCTCGGTGAGATTCCATCTCCAGGGACAGGGAACTGGTGGCTCTGGAGGCCTGGCTGGTTGTTTTGTGTTACCCAAACAAGTACAAGTGTGGCTGCTTTTTCCTAAACATTCTGGGCCTGTTTCTCCCATTTGCAGTGTGGGACGTTAATGCAAAGATGTAAAAATGCTGTAAGCAGGAGGTGGATGTGTGCACCTGAGCCCCGTGTTTGAGCGGGGAGCAGCTCCTGGCCCTTGGCAGCCCAGCGCAGGAGGCGGCGGCTCCGGCTGCTCCGCATCCCCTCCTGCCCTCATCCTTCCCATCCCCATCATTCCAGGTGTCGGGCCCGCGCTGCTGCTGGGCTCCTCGGGAGGTGCTGTTCAGGCAGTGAAAAGGTTACTCGGGGCTTATCTCTCTGCCTAGTTTGTGGTTGGAGACCTGTATGTTGTTTGTGGGTTTTTTATGTGCGTCACTGAACCCAGAAGTTTTATTATATTCTCAGAAGAGGGTTTTGCAACAGCTCAGCTATTAAAGCCAAACCATGCAGTTTAGTGAAAAGTCTGGGCAGGAAGTAACAGAATGAGATTGATCCTAGGGGAGAACGTGGTGGATCTGGGGTTGAAGAGATTGCAGATGGACTATTTATAGGAATAGAGGAAAATAACTTGGGACGTGAAGAGTAAACACATGGAGTTAGCATGGGAAAAGCAGACTTGGCCTTCTAAGATGCTCAGATCTGCGCTGCCTGGCTGCTTTTCCAATGAAGGAGAAACGTTTGCCATTGAACTCCACTTTGTTGCGTGTGCTTCACACTGTGTCCTTCCAGGAGCTTGTGCCATGGATGGGCCTCACTACGTGCTTGTATTTGCAGCCCCATTGTTTTAAGCAGTACAAAAGGAGTTGAAGCAGCGGTGACGCCAGGGAGCTCGTGCAACGCGCAGGGGCGAGACAGTGCGGCCTGCGGGGCAGGGGACGGTGCCGGGTGTGTGTGATGGAGCCGCGCGCCCAGGGGACCCGCCTCCAGTGCAGCGCTCTGTGCGGCCCCACGGGCAGCTTCTTGTCTTTACAGTGATTGCTGTTTATACATAGATGGTAAGTCCATCCACCTCCCACCACTGGATGGAGCAGAGAGTCTCAACCCTTTCGCTGCTGCTGTCACCGCATGCTGGGCACAGGATCATGGGCTGCTTTCAAGGATTTGCATATTCCTCGTGCGTGGAGCTCCCGCTTTAGAGAACGTGCTGACATCTTGTCCTTCCTGCAGGAAAATGAACTCGCTGGTTAGGAGGTCCTGCGCTAAGCCAGCAGGTTATGATGAGATGGAGGAACCAGGCTCTTACTTTTACACATAGGCCTGTTGCAGCAGGCTGCACCAGTTTCAAAATGACTGTGCAAACAACCTTTCTTCTTTCCCGAGGTGCTCCGCAGCCCGGAGAATGCGCCGGGACGGGGACGGGTGACGTGGGGCAGCGGCAGGAGCGCAGCATCCTGCATGTGTAGGTGGGCACCAAGTGCTCCTCGGAGCGGCCCCAAAGCCAGGACGCCTTGGTGACTCCTGGCTCTTGCCCCCGGGGAGCAGCAGGGCAAATGGAAGCCGAGCAGTTGGGAGATACTTTGCAAAGCATCTTCATCTGCTTTCTGTCCTGGGACGTCCCTGCCTAGCTGGGAGGAGCAGCCGCGCGAGGCCGAGCAAGCAGAGGGCCTGGCAGAGGTTGGCAGCCCCCCACATACCTGAGCCACCTCGCAGGGAGCAGCTGCCCGAGACAGGGTCTGAGTGAGAGCGCAGGCAGAGGGGCCGAGCAAGAAGGCGCCATCATCCCCTTATAAAAGAGGTACCGAAACCAAGAAACATTGAGAGGGATTTCCAAGGTGATTTCTGATCGGCTTTATGCTCCAAAGTCATGTTAGAAAGTTACGGTTAGAAGGTTCCTCTGGTTTCAGCTGGGTGGTCAGACTGCAAATGCAAAGCAGGGGCTGAGGCTTCCAGGATGCAGCAGTCGTCTAGTGCAGCTGCCTCTCCGAGGAGACACTGCTCTGCAGCCTCTGTGCGCTGCGTCAAGGGTCTGACTTACCTCTCTTGGTTGCATTAATGCGTCTCAAGCTGCACCGCGCTGCTTGCTGTGCCCAGAGCATTTGGCAGACAAAGCGGGTTGAGCCGCCGCTGGCAGGCGGGGAGGCTCTGGCTGTGGCCGCGGTGCTGTGGTCGCACAGCCCCGGCTCAGCAGCCAGGCTTAAGGATGGGTTTGGCAGTGTCCAAAGGGGCAGGGCACAGCAGAGCTGCCCGGCGCAGCCAGGTCCTCCTGCTCATGCAGCCCGCGGTCGCTGTGTCCCTGGGCATGTTTTGTTCTCATCCACGCAGGGCCTCGCTGTGTTAGCCAGCACGTGGCCCAGCCCCTTGGCTACACATTCGTGCGCTGCCCCCGGGGCACAAGGGAGAAGGAGAATTTCCCTCTTTCAGTAAAGGCAGATGAGTGGGGAGGGCGAGTGGAGTTTGGTTCTTGGGTTTTTAAGTCCCTTCCAGAGGTGGTTGATCCCGTTGCCTGGATTTCAGGGGTGTGTAGAGGTCTCCTGCTGTACTGCTGGTGAGTATTCGCACCACTGCTAACCGGCTCATCGGGCTGTGCGTCCCACGGCATGAGCCGCTGCGCGCCTGGCTCCGCCACTCTGCCAGCACAGTCACTGGCGGGTAATGGGAGGCACTGACTTCCAAACTGGTGTGCAGCTCCAAAGCGTTGTGCTCCATGTGGAGGTCACTCCTGGAGATCAAATGCAATAGCCATTTCCCTTCTAGCATCTGATGCATCCTTTATCTGGAGAAGAAGGGGGTGATTAATTTTCTTTCACGCATGTAACTTTGTGGTTTTGTTTGTTTTTTCTTTTTCCCTTTTGTAGTCTGCTCTGGTCCCAAGTGCTGAAATTCCTAGTTGACTAAGGGCATGTTTTGGTTTATAAAGCAGGGATCAGTAACTTGCTTTGAGGCATTGTTTTGTTAAGAAGTTTTTGAAGCTTAAGTCTGCCTAGGGGAACGTGTGACAGAGCGAGAAGGCTTTGGAGAGCTTTTTCTTTTTTGATAAGCAAACATGGGCGCAAATAATATTCCTTTTGTGGTTGTGTTTCCTGTGCCTGAAGTGATGATTTCTATGTAGTGCTTTTGGCATGTGATGGTCAGGTGATAACAGCTTTAGTTTTTGTTCTTTTAAGATCATTGTTTTTATTCTTGGCTTTGTAAAAGAAATGTGTACCAGATAAAGTGTCTGAGTCCTTGAGCTGTTGGCTATTCCAGCCTTACTGAACTCGGAGTCTAAATGGAGACCAGATGCTAAAGGGCATAACAAACATGCGGGAGGAGTGGATGAGAGGGCAGGAAGGCCTGCAGGTGGGAGCGCAGTGTCCACAGTGAGGTTCCCTGTGCACGTGCGTCGCTTTTAAACCCAACGTCGCTGATCCTTTCAAGCGGCTTGGTTGCCCTTGTGCACTTTGGCAGCAAACCCAACCACTGCAGAGCAGTTTTGTGGAGGGGAGTTTGTGGAGGGGCCTACAGGGTGGACCCAGAAAGGACCCCGAAACGTTGCAGAGCGGAGATGCTCTGTAGAGGGAACCGCTTTGCTCTGTGAAGGCTGCTGAGGGCTTGTAGTGCTGTACGGCCCCCTCACCAACCCGCATCCCCTTCTCTCCTATGGAAGTTGCAGAGGAGCATGACTCGTCCCAGAGGATTTAACTGTTTGCTTTCTGGGTCCCAACAGGTGAAGTTGATCGACTACATCCATAGACAGCGGCAGTGCAAGCTGAGCGTGCCCCTCAACGACAGGACGGCAGAGCTCAACAGCTACCCGCGATTCAATGACTGGTTAGACATTGTCAACGTGAGGAAAGAAGTTGTGCAGGTAAGGGGGAGACAGCCCTGGCCACGGAGCCTCCGCGCGGGGCCTGCGGCTGCCGCTCGGCGCCCTGGCCGCGGGGCAGCGCAGGCCTTTGGTGAGAGCATGCTGCCTCCCTGCCGGGAGCAGGGATCCCACGCAGGGCGTGCGGGAATGCTGCCTTCCCACACGCAGCACGGACAGTAAATAACAGCAGCCAAGCAGAGCTGCACACCTCCTGCTCACTGCAGGCCTTACCAAGATCTCTCCTGCCCGCAGGGTCCAAGAAGGCACCATAAGGAAGGTGGTAGAAAAGAACACAATAACACAGTCCCATGCAACCTTCTCGGTGCTCTACTAGCCCAAAAGGGAACTGCAGTTAGAATTTTGTTTGCCGACAAACATAACAAATGGACAAAAATGTTAAAAGTTGTTAAAGCTTAAGAGTTTTCTCACTTCTGAAAGCTGCATGTCATAATTCTACATCAGTGAAGATCCAAAGAGAGCCAGTAGCTCTAACCTCTCTAAATTTAAATTGACCTAAGAGTGGCCAGAGTTTACAAGTTTGGCTCAGACTGATGGTTCAGAAACTCACACAGCACTCGGACTATAAAAACAAATGGCTTGTGCCCAGTATCCACAGCAGTGCAGAGGTGGGAGGCTGTGGTCTGAATCTGGAGTGTGTGGGAGTCGTGCTCAGAAACAAATCTTTCTCCATTACATCCCCCTGCACGGTGAGTAAGGGCTGTGCTCACCCTGGTATCAAAGGGCATTGCATCAGTGTAAAAGAATGGAATGACTAACTCTGCTCTGGTGTTTTGTGTGGTGGCAGACATCAGATGTTCGTGCTCGCTGACCTGGCTCTTTCTGGTCTTTACAAATTCTTTACGGTATGATTCTTCGCATGCAGATCACTCCTGACCACTGCAAGTCCCTACTGCACAAAATAATCTAATACTTCCACTGGAATCAGAAGCAACCAAATAAACCAAGGCCTCCATGTGCTCTGTCTGACACAGTTTTAAAAGAAGAGCCTGAAATCATGTCCCTGTTTAGGTGATTGCTGGAAACCCCAGGACTGCAGGGCACGGACATGAGATTGCTCCCTGGGTCTGGGCCGTGTGCATGACTGGGTAGTGCTCAGGTCAGTGAAACATTAATGGCAGCTTGAGTAGAGCTCAGTCCACGGAGGGCTAGCAAAGCAGAAAGGGCTTTCTGCATTCTGCTGCCCACTCCAGCTCTGCAGAGCACGTCCCAGTGTTTCCTTTGATCTTTGCACAAGCAAAGATTTTCCTAGACTTCAACAGGAATCTGCTTGTAAAAAGACTGCATGAAAAATTCAGCACATGTGCATGGGAGTTACTGCAGATTGCTAATGTTAACTAAGCAGATTCTGGTGAAATAGGCTAAGTTCAAGACTTAGTTTTCCTTTTATTTACTAATATTAATGTCAGATGTGATGCCTTTAAATGGAGGTTGCCTTGCAGCCCCCTAGCCAAGGTTGGCCGGTGGAGTTGGAAGTGCAGGAATGGCAAGGAGGGAGAATAGCAGCCTGGTGCTGCGGCCACGGGGCTCCAGCTATTGTTGGTTTCTAGGGTTACTGGAATTGCCTGAGCCTGCAGGAATGTCTTTGAGCTCTGTGAAATCCTCTGGTGCCGGCACAACCGGGGGAGGAGATGGGGGAAGGACGCTCCGACCACATCCTGCTAACTCAGGGAGCAAGCCCTGTCCGGCCCAGCCCGCCATTTGTGTGGGTACCCACAGCAGCAGCTTTAAGAGGTTAACTCTTATGGAGTGGCTGCTCTTGGCTTTAGCAGTGCCGCCTGGGACGTGCCTGGCGAGAACGGTGCTTAGGGAGCTCCTCAAGAGCCGGCTCAGCAGGTGGACGGTGACAGTGGGGGCACGTGGGTGCCAAGCCTGGCTCTGCTGCCGGCGCACAGGGTGACCTGGGGGAATGACTGCATCTACAAAACTCAAATGATCACGCTGGCTTTGCTTCCGAACGCTTTCAGAGAGCGCTGCAGAGAGAGGGAGACCCTGCAAGTGCTGCAATAGCATTTGGATGTTAGGTACCTACCCCTCTTGTCTCAGAGACCTTTAGGCTCTGAAACTAGTGAGAAAAGTTGTCAAATACTTGAGCACTGTCCCCTACCTGATCCTCAAAGGCCTCCAGCTGCAGCCGAGCCTGGCTGGCCGGCGTGGGCGCGCGCAGGTGAGACCTCCCAGCGGGAACACTGCACCTGTCGGGGACAGGGACAGGTGAGAGGCCTGAGCTCACGTCTGCTTCCTTTTCTAAATGATCCCGATTCCCTTCGCATTTCCAGAGCTGCTAGAAGGAGCATTTCGAGATTTATTCCAACGTGTGACATAACACCTTTGCAGGCAGCCTAATTGCCAGGAGCTCTTTAGTCCAGCAATTACAGAAACAAAGCAGCCTTTCTCGCCCTCCCTCCTCCTCCTCCTCCCTCCCCTCTCCCCCAGCCCGCTCCGGAATAAAGCTCCATGCCGGGAAGCCCAGAGGCGCCCTGCTCTCCTGTCAGAAATAGAGCACCAGCTCTAATTTAGACTATCTGCTGACTCCCCAGGTCCAGAGCGAAGCCTATTTTTCACTCGGCGGCTTGTGGCAGACGTCGTGAAGCTGGAAAGCTCTCGCTGTTACAACTGCTGTCTTGTTGGGCTCATTTCTCTCTGTGAAAAATCTCTATATTAATCAAGAATAATGATGGCTTGTAAAGTCCTTTAGTTCTGGAAGCGATTCCAGTGTGACCATGCAGTGCTTGTGGCACTGGGCGACGGCTAGAACGGCCGCCAAGGCGGAGAGCAGCGGGGCCGCGGGGCTGCGCCGAGCGGGGGGCCCCGTGGGCGCCCGGCCCGCACACCTGCAGGTAGGTGCCGAGCACGACCGGGCTGAGCGGCTGGCTCGGGACCGCTGCGAGCGCGGGGCAGCGCAGCCCTGCAGCCCCCGGCCTCCCCTACCCTTCCCTTGCTTTGGTGCCTCTAACGGGCTGCCGCACAGATTGTGGAAAACGGGGCCTGGCACAAGCAGGTTCTGCCTTGGGGACGCGCTGATTTTGTTCTGCAGTTTGCTTTTCAAGTGTTTTCTAGAGAATGATGGTGGTGTTTTGATGAGGGGCTCTGGAGGTCAACTAGCACTGTGTATGTGTAGCTCATTACAGAAAATAATGCCTAAAGACTTAAATGTGGTGTGCTGGGAAAGGAGATATTTGAACTGACAACTTCAGAAGGTGGGACAAGGAACCGTGTGGACAGGGAGCTGTATTTAAGCAACCTAGTGGTCTCCCAAGGATGAAAGTTGCTCTGAAAATGTGCCTAGGAAAACACACTGCTCTGGATGGCTGTTCTCACCACTGACAACCGGGGTCTGGACTCGAGTGGGCAGTGGGAGGCAGGAGGCTGGGAACAGGGTTTGTCACCCCTGCTGTCTGTGTGCTAGGGGGTTCTCTTGCACATCCAGGTTACCTGGCTCTGGATTTGGGAATTGTCTCCCAAAAAGAAGAGAGGAGCAGACAAACTCCATTGCTTTATTTTCTGTAGTACATAAAACACTTCTCTGTCTTTGCTCTTTCTAGAAACTTCAGAATTCTGTTTCTTCTCGCTTAGAATTTGTCACCATCTTAGACAGTAATTTAAGAAGTAGCCATCTCCTTATCACGCTCTGCGACGTGTCTGAACCAGCCTTGCTCTGTACGAAGCAGGGGTTCCAGTCAATCAAGCCCGAGAAGCTGTTTTTAGTGCAGCCCCTGCCGTGCACGGGAGGGGAAAATCCTGGCCTGGCGTGTGCAGAACAGCCGGGGCCACCGCTGCTGGGGCCACCGCCAGCTCGCCTAGGTGCAGGTGACGCCGCGCACGGGTGGCAGCTCTGCCCCGCGGCCCGTCTGCTGGTGGGTGTAGGTGCCTCCCAGCGCACGGAGCCGATCCCTGAGCACCCGCTGGTGGCTGCAGGAGCCGTGTTGTCCCTAGCGTGGTGCTTGCCCGAGGTGGTGTGCGAGGAGGCAGGAGCGGCTCCCGAGGGGCGGGTGCCGGGTGCCCCAGTGCCGGGTGCCCCAGCGTGGCTGCGGGACAGGGCAGCAGCGCCAGGCGCTGCCGGGCCCTGCAGCCAGGCTTGGCCTGCTCAGGCTGTGGCCCTGGGATGATCTGGACACTTCACGTGAGAGGCTTTTCCGTAATGCACATAAACTCTCCAAAAGTCTAATACAAGGGTTTTTCAGTGCCTTCCTCATTAAACTTTCTAGAAAGCCAGAGGAGAATAAAACCCAGCAGAACAAGATGTTCTTAAACGCATCCTTACGTGCTCTGCTCAGAGCTCCCAGCAGGAATTAAGCACCTTATGTAACGGGCTTTCTCTCCCAGCATCTGCGTCTGCAGGGGAGGATGGCTGGTAGGTACTGATTTAAGAGGAGGCACGTGGGGCCCTGGCACCTGCCTGGCTGCATGGGAGCAGCGTGGGACGAGGGGCAGGTTACTGCTTTTCCTGAGCACTAGCAGGAGCATTAGCCCTGTAGGCTTCACTGCAGGAAGGAATTTTACCAAAAATAACCCATCCTATGGGCTAGGTAGCAGCATTTTTGCCTTGTTTCAAGGATTTAAGTTGGATACCAGACAAGATTAAAATCCTTCTTACACTGCCATGAACTCTTCTCCCTGGCTAATTCAGAGTAACCTTTGGCTGGCTTCTCGGCTGCTCTGTGGTTTGGTTTCTCACTTCTGAACAGGCTTGCTGTGGAGTGTGAATGTCTGATAAGCCGGGGGGTGTAGAAAAGTCCTTCACCTGCTCTGAGAAGGGATGACTTCCTGCTTTGGGCTTTTTTAGCATCGTTTAGCTGAGTAAGACATTAGGTTCTGTGGCAGCTGCTGAAATGACTGCAGGCTCCTGCTTCCTGCTGTTTAATCTGGCCGCCCGCCACTGCAGCCCTGGATACCCTGCTGCCCATCCCGGGGCAGGCACGGCGGGGAGGTGGCGCAGCATGGTCCAAAGGAGCCCAAACTCCTGGGGCTGCCCCGGAGCAGCCAGAAGGGCCGCAGGGCCACGTGGGCCGGGGCTGTGCGGGCCGAGCAGGCGGGAGCGCCGGGAACGCGCAGGGGCCTCCGTCCCGGCGCCCGCGGCAGCCCCTGCACCGGCCGCAGGTGGCACCATCACGGTAGCTGGCGCTGGCCAGGAGGTTGTCCCAAGCCTCTCTTGCAGGGCTCAGGCTCACCAGTTTTGGTTAAGCCACAGCATATGTGCAACACGAGTGGCTGTTTGAAGAAAGCCTCTTAGTGCCTCCCTCCCTGCTTTGGAGGCTTATTTCTCCTGTCGCGTGTCAAGGGGGCTGGCAGCAGGTCCACAAAGTCTGAGCTCTTTCAGCTCAAGGTCACTGGGATTGTTTAAATATAATCTCCTTTTCTGTACTTATACTTTCCTACAACTTGCTATTCTGTCTTTCTAAAATTAAACCAGTGGGTGAAAGGGTGGCTGGGCCCAGGTGCAGCCCCAGGACGGATCTGCTGGGCAGGCCCCAGCCCCTCGCTCCTTTTCTGACTCCCTTTGCGAGCTGCAGCAAGTCCCTGTGCAGAGGTGGAAGTGGTGGCGAGAGCGGGACAAGAGCCCCGGCTCTTAGAGCAGGGTCTTGGCCCCACTGCCTTGTTTCCTGGGGGAAGCTCTTTGTTGCTCCTGTTGGGTTTTTTCCTGCTTTTTGTCCAAGTGGAAGTCACTTGGGAACAAGCTGTCTGGGGGGACTTGGTTATTCTCACATCTCAGAGGTGCAGATGTGCAGGAAAATGGACAATAGTAGCTCTGGGGAATCTGTGCTATTATTATTCCTCTAATCAGTTATAAAAGAAAATGAAAATGTACCGCACCTTCACTGAGCTCCGGCTGCTCGGAGCTGCTCCGTTTCCAGTGCTTTCCATCCTCGCCCGCTCACGTTGGCTGTGCTCTGTGTCTCCTCCTGGCTTGTGACCGAAGACATAGGTGCATTTCCCAGACTTACTGCTGTCTTTCTGTCATAGCTGAAATTAAAAGCTCTGGGTGAGGTTCCAGGGGCACAGGTTTGCACTAAGAAAGATGTGCTTTTAAAGGACGCGCAGCAGCTGATTTACAGCCGTTAGGGCTTGTAGGGAGCTCTAGGTATCTTTAGGATTTCAAGCTTTTTCCTGTCAATGAGACATGCTTTTGAGTTTCCCCTTTAAAAAAAAGCCTGGAAACCTCTATTACTTCACACGATCACGGGAGTCGGAACTGTAGGAAAGAGGCCAAATGTTGTGAAATTTGTGATCTCATTGTAAGAGCAGGCAGCAGGGAGGTTTGTTTAGGCAAAACTTTAAGGGAAATTCCTGGGTATCTGGGCTATGTATCCTGGGTTTGTTTATCAGGCACAATTGCTGCACTGGAAACACATGAACTGGGGAGGAGGGAGGCCCCACGGCTCAGCTCTGTCTGGAAATAGCAGGTCACTGCTCGCTTTCCCATGCCCTGCATCCCTCGTGCCCACATGGTTTAAACCCCATCGTCTGGGGGGCTTTGGCACGTGAAACCGCGCAGGGAGTCTGCGCAAATGTCTCTTCAAGCAAGATACGAGTAAGGCTGGTTCTCTAGTGGAGAAAAAATTGCTTGAGGAGGAAGCTCTTTATCAAAACATTACATATTTTTAGTGAAAGAAACCATTTTCCTTACTGTTTTTACTTTTAATTTCTCTACTGAACAGCTAAGTCTTTTTCTATTTATTTTTCCCCTTTTCTTACAACCTTGTTTCGTGACTGCTGTGCGGTCACGGCCACGGTCAGTGCTGCCCTCTGGCCCTGAGGAGGCACCACCAAGTGATTGGTTGTGAGCCCGAGCAGGCAGCAGCACTGCCCAAAACGCAGCAGAACGGCCGTCTTTATGTGTACATATGTGTGTGTGCACTGCATAACTATATTCATATGTGTGTGTGTGTGCGCATGGGTGTATCTCTACATATATCAATGTATCTTTTTTTTTCTGCAGAGAATCCCAGAAGAGCTAACCTTAGATGCCTTACTAGAAATGAATGAGTCAAAGGTGAAGGAAACCATGAAGAGATGTGGTGCCAGGGACGAGGAGTGCTCCAGACTCAACGGCGCCCTGAGCTGCCTGAGGAAGGTGACGGAATCAGGTACCAGCTGCCTCGTTGTTCTATGAGATTCGGTCCCCAGTAACTCCAGCCCCGTCCTGTTCCCTTTCACGAGAGACAAGCTGCAGAACCCTGGGCAGTGCCATGGCTTGTCCGTGCCCATGGCTTTGCTCCTGTTTCAAACCTCTTGCCACCTGCTGTCTTTCCTACCGGCTGCTAGAGTCAGGAGAATCGGTAGCCAATCCCCAAGAGCAAATGTATGCGCTAGAGAGAACCCAATCAACCAGAACCCAATCAACCAGAAGCTGCAGAAAGGAGAGGGTTGTATAACTAGAAAAGTGCATGTTCAGCATGCACTTGGGGCTGGAGAAGTATTCTAGATGCTAAACTCCAGGCTGTCAGAATGATGTTTCACCTTCTTCCCCGCCTCCTCCCCAGGCTGCATCCAAGTGCCTGCAAAGGGGGTTTCTCACTGCACGCTGGCACTGAGGCGCGTCGCACCTCGCACTGCAGAGCACATCCATCTGTCTGCAGGGTGATGTTTCCTGTTGGTGTTATAACAGTTCATACCACAAATCATGAAGACTAGTTAATGGAAAAGCCAGCAAAACAACTCAATTTCTTATTTCCTTTTTGTAATCTTTCTGTTTTGGGCCATCAGATATTTTCCTGGTGTACTGTGGCAAAAGCAGCTGCTGTTCAAGAGGCAAGGCATACACTTACTGTAATAAAATTAACTCACATTTAAGTAAATACATTATTGTTTGTCTCCCTTCCTTTAAAAATGTTTGGTGTTTTGAGAGGTATGACGGCTGTTTTTAAAACTAAGCATTTTCAACCACTCACTGTCAATATAACTTCAGGGCTTGAAGCCTTGACTTTCCATCTTGATTTTTGTAAATGGTTAAGGACATGCTTGAAATCAAGGCAAGCAGTTACAGTGCAGAGCTGCAGCTCTGCGGTCGCCGCAGTAACTGTGCTCCGGCTCCGCTGCCCGCAGGCGCCAGCATGTGGGTTTCCCTGTGCACGCAGAGGTGCCCTGGCACTTGCGGCCTGCAGCGCCGAGCGCTGGGCTCCCGCGCACCCCGCATGATGCTTTGGTTCCTTTGTGCCCCGCTCTGTGTCCCTGGCCAGCTGCGGCTCCAAGGGCCTGCGCCCGCGCAGCGGCTGGTGCTGAGCGCTGCTGCGCTCTCCCTGTCCCCACGCCGGCACCGGGTCAGTTCTGGCAGCGCTCACGTGTCGCAGAGAGGTGCCCCAAGCAGTGCCCGGGACTCCTCCCTTCTCCCCGTGCCCTGTCCAGCCCCTTTCTCAGGCCCATACGGAGGGATTTAGGAATCCAGCTGGCTAACAGAGTAGCTTTCCCCTCTCACACCATCATGGACGTGAGACGGAGGACACAAACGCTGGGCTGCCTCGCGCGCCGTCCATGGAGACCGTGACCCCCTTGACTAACCCTGCTCTGGTTGGTGGCCAGGTGGGGAGCTGAAGGACGACCCGCTGATGAATCTTGCGGAGAGCCATCGAGAGAGCAGCTCCACGAGCCCGCCGGAGCCCCCCTGCTCCTCTGCACTGCCGGGGACCCCCAGCCCTGCACTGCACCCGAGCAGGGGCAGCGGCCAGGCACGTTCTGCATCCGTGTCCACAATCCCGCCCTCGGACTCTCTTGCCTCGAGCCACGGACCCTCTATCTATGCAGATAACCTCCTGGACCCCTTTGCCTTCCCCGCACACAGTGGCAGGTTAACGCCAAGGACTCCTCACAGCATCACCATCACTCCCCCCACGACTCCTCAAGCCAAGAGGCGGCACAAGGTGAAGCCACCACGGACTCCTCCGCCCCCCTGCCGGAAGGTTTTTCAGCTGCTACCGAACTTTCCAACCCTCACAAGGAGCAAGTCCCATGAATCACAGCTGGGCAACAGGATAGACGAAATTCCTCCAATAAAGTAAGCCTGACACTCCCTCCTTCCCTGTGGGTGCCTGTGGTCTCTGCTCATGGCCTGATGCTCTGTAGAAGAGCTGGAGTCTGCCTGCCTGGCCTGGTTTTGCTGTAGTCTGAGACCCTCTGTCAACACGATGTTCTAGCACTTCAGCTGCTAGCGTGAGCTTTAAAAGAGCCTTCATTTATTATAGTATAAACAACTACACCTCCGTAAGAAAACAAATGGGTCTCAGGCTGTATCTTTCTTTGTATTGATGCAGGCTTTAAGATCCGCTTTTTGGGAATATATGGGCTGAAAGGTGTTAATCTAACATTGAACTAACAGGTGGAACTGGGAGAGAAAGCTGCCTCTGCAGACCCTGGCTATCACTAAGTGAGGGAGAAACATAAATCAGGATCCAAATTCTGTAGCTGGCACCAGGCTGTTGCATCTGTGACCTCTGGGACCTGTTCAGAGAGGCTGTTGACTAGGACCTCCCTGCAACACTGCGTTGTTACATAGAGACACCAGCTGAGAGCGGAGGGGCGCTCGGAGCGCAGGGCCTGGTCCCGGTGGGCACCACGGTGCTGCCCTGGCGGCTGCACCCGCAGGGTCATCGCGACGGCGCCCTGCGAGCGCAGGAGAGCTACGTGCCACAGCCTGCAAAGCGCTGCCAAACACAGCGAGCGAGCAGCTCCCATTTGGGAGGGGTATAAAGGGGGACCGCAAACAGAAAAGAGCTGGGGCCAACACACAGCTTTGTTTTGAAGCTCGGTGTAGGACCTGGTCCTGCTGTGATCCAGCTCCTGCTGAACGGGGCTGCTAAGAGCAGCAGCTGGAGGACTCCCCTGAAGGAGGCAGCTCTGCGGAGCCTTCCATCGGGCTGGCGTCCCGGCTCCACTGACAGTTGTTGTCCTCTGGACTGGAGTGGAGCGGACGTGCTGGGTTTCTCTATCCTGTCTCATGCAATGAATGGCTAATTTTTTTTTCTGTTTTCCTCTAGGTTCGGTAAGAGATTTTTACAGTCTGTCTTCGATTCACTGCCTGGGAGGGAGGACCCCGTCCTTGTCAGTTACCTGCAGCGTCTCAGCAACTTTGGGAGCTCCTCAACAGGGCCTCGTATCCCAGTGTGGCCTGTGCGAGAGCTGCAGGATCCTCACAGGGCCCTTGTTTAGACCTGCTAGTTCTTCATATGAATGGAGCAGAAAAAGGAATACAGATATTTTAAGGATCAGAGCAAGGTTTCAGTTTTGGTTGTAATCGATCATCTAGAGACTCAGAGAGTGTCTGTGTCTCTTAGCACTAGACACACTGTAAGTTTGTTTTTTTGGAGATCCGGAGCTAAGTTTCTTTGCATAATGAAGTTGGATGGTTGCATGCAGCCTTTGCAGAAACAGTTCAGCAGGTGACGGAATGGGACTACTCATACATTTAAAGACTGGCAGGACTAGGACTCGTGCTTTTATCCCGGCAATACACTAGCATTAACAATTTAGCTCTCCCGACATGATTATGGGCATCCTGACAGAGGCAAAATGTGTTAACCCTGAGGCTAACGTAAGGAGCTGTGGGCTAACTGAAAACTACTCACCCTCCTCTTAAGGATAAAAATCTATAAGGATATTATAGTCCTACAAGTGTATTTAATGCCCAGGAATTACCTGAAAAAATGAAAAAGTATAAAGACAAAAGGAATTGAAATGAAAATGTAAAGGTTTAGCAATCTTAGCTGATGTTAATATGATTAATTCACTCTAGGTTTGGATGACCAAACTAGATGAGTTTTGTACAAATATGTTCTTTCAAAAAACAACTAGTTATTACAGATGCTTAAAATCATAGACTTAAAAAGTTCACTGGAATAATGATAAAAAAGAATCTAGTGCCATCTATGGTCAGAGAGAGGCAGAGGCTGTCTGTAAGCAGTGACACTGTCTGGCCTTGAGCCCTGTTTGTGCTGCAGATTGGATCCTCTCCGGATTTGCAATGTGGCAATACATTTAATACAGCAATACAGCAGAATCCCAGTGGTGAGCTTTGCTAGGAAGCCTTGTGCTGTAACTCCTGGAGCACCAGCCACATTTTGCATCTCCTTTTATGCATTTAGCAATTTGTTAAATGATCACATACAAATCTCTGTATTCTTCTAGGTCACATTGACTGCAGATGTAAAATAGAGATAATATAGTTCTCATTGTAAAAAAATACCTTGAAATCTGTTGACCTCGCCTGAAAACTGACAATACTGCTGGTAATATTGCTGGTAATATTGCTGGTAAACCACCTCGAAGAAAGTGTCTGACTTCCAGCTTTTAAAATCTATTCTCTTAAATGGGCACCTGATCACATTTGATGAGAAGCATCAATTTACCTTCTCTCGTGATTCCTTAGCCACATACTCAGTCTGATTTCACGACTATTATATAGATATATGGCTAGAAAGCTCTTCTGACTTGTGAATCTAGTTTATCAAAATGTAACCGGTTTTCTAAAAGTAAGTCTCAGCACTGCATTTAGTTTCCTTGAAGAGTAAGAGATTGAGAAATAGGAATCCCTATTGGGAGCACAAATTTAAAACCTGTTGTTCTGCTTTTTGGTTTTGGAATGGCTGCATCCCCAAGAGAGGCAGACTTCCTCCAGTCCGTAACCATAAAACAAAAAGAACAATATTTAACAAGAATACGAGGGGTGAAATCCGGGTCCCCCACCAAATCTTAATTTACCTGGTTTCTGTGAAAACCAAATTAAAGAGCAGCATGTGGTAGCTTTACAGCGGAAGGCCAGTCCCAGCTGTGCAGCTAGCAGTGTCACAGCTACTAGTCCTTCACTGTAGGTGCTGGGTTTGGTTCTGCACAGCCTGGCAAGGCCCCTCGTGCCTAATGCCTCCCTAACCACCATTCTGTTCCCCCAGAGCTCTCCCAAGGATCCCCGCAAATGGTACGAAGAGACTTTGGCCTCGCCGTGACACACAGGTGAGCAGCACGTGCTCCGCGGGCCGCAGGGGAACCCAGGGGTTCTCATTAGAGAGGCGAGAGAAGCCCCTTCGCAGTCCTGCTTATCCCTCCTAGAAAAGCTGGGACTACAGCCTGGCTCTGCCTACCTCCAAACTGCACGTTTTCCATAGACACTGGCTGACATCTTTTCCCCCCTCTTCTGCTTAGGTTCTCTACGAAGTCTTGGTTGTCTCAGATTTGCCAAGTCTGTCAGAAAAGCATGATGTTCGGGGTGAAGTGTAAGTACTGCAGGTGAGCACACAGATCTTCTACAGAAGAACTTTATGTTTTGATTCATGAATGTTTGCCAGCACCAAATATATTTCTCGATGAGATGCACTCTTTGCAGTGACATAATCTTTTCAGTCAGCTTCTGAACTGGCAATGGAACAGTGCTGGCATGACCTGTATTTCGGTCGGAGCCTGACATACAGAGGAAGTGATTTAGCTCCCCGCCACAAGGGATTCCTACCTGATCTTGCCTGGTCCAGCTCTCCCAGTGGGAGCTGGATACCTGACTAGGGGTGAGGAGTCCAGTTTTTGACTCTGTCCACAGCACTAAGATTTTTAGCACTCTTTGGTTTCACGATAGGAATCAGTGAAGGAAACCAGTTAAAATAAATGAGATGCTAAGATACATATCTGTCTTTAAGGCCAGTGACATATGTAGTGGTCACGAATGGCCAGGCCCGCAGGGCCCCAGAGCTTTCCTGCGCGCTGGGGTTAGCGGATGCACAGCAGAGGAGGCTGCCTCTTTGGGGAGCGAACACATGGCTATTTAACATGACTTCTTTCTCTTCCAGGTTAAAATGTCATAACAAGTGCACTAAAGAGGCACCTGCTTGTAGAATATCCTTCCTTCCCAGTAAGTTTTCTACAAAGTCTTAATACTTCGGCATAATTGATAATACCACAAGAATTAGAAATCTGATTAAAGCTTCCCCCCGCCACGCTCCTCTCTTCCTCAACCTGTTTTTCAGTAACAAAAATAAGGAGGACAGAGTCTGTCCCTTCAGATATCAACAACCCCGTGGACAGACCAACGGAGCCGCAGTTTGGAACTCTTCCCAAGGCACTAACTAAAAAGGTACCTGGTGGCCGAGGTGACTCTCATGTCTGCATGTGCCTAAGGAGGCACCCTGGGGCAGGTGGCCAGCAGCTCCCTGCTGCTGCAGCAAGAGCCACTGCTACCAACCTGCTGCCACGTGAGCCTTCCCTTTGCAGACAGACTTTCCTCCATACAAAATAGGCCGTGCATCATTCCAGCCCCTGCACCCTTAGGAAACGTATGCTCTAGCAGGCTGGAATCAGCTCACTTTGTTCAGTAAATGCTGAGGAGAACTTTTCTGACGAGTGACTTTGCTTTGCAGGAGCACCCACCAGCAATAAATCACCTGGACTCCAGCAGTAACCCTTCTTCTACAACCTCCTCCACACCATCTTCCCCAGCACCTTTCCAGTCTTCCAACCCTCCCAGTGCAACGCCTCCCCCGAACCCATCTCCCATGGGCCAGAGGGATGGACGCTTTAACTTCCCAGGTAAAGCTGCTTTTTCAGGAGAACTGCCAACATCAGAGAGGCCTCCGTGCAAGAAGAGGCCGATCAAGACTTCCTAGGTAGTCATAGGTTTCTGAAAACATGGTTGCATCTTATGCTAGGTATGAAGGTGAATCAGTTATCCAACAAAAGAGCCTATTCTTACCAATTTTAAACTGGTATCAACAATAAAAGGTACTTTTTCAGGAAACTATTTAGAGGGGAGTGCCAGCACCTTTCTTACATGATCTGATCTTTCAGTTTTCTCCTTTTTAACGATCTGCTCCTCCGTCTTCTCCTTGTATTGCAATGCATGCTGCTTGCCCTGTTTGGCTGCCAGTGGCTTTGAATCATGAGCAAGCTGACTGCTAGAGCAAAACGTGAAAAGGAGAGCTGGAAGACTCACCAGTTCCTTCCAAAGACAACCAACAACTAACACTCGTTTTCAGGCATTTGTCATTCAACTCTGGCAATAAATAATTTACCCTACATAGTTCATAGATTAAGGATGTAAATGTGCAGTCCTTACCAAAGTTGTCGGAGGCAAATATCCCTGACAAGGGCAAAGGCTTACATAGCAAGAATAAACTGAATTCCTTCTACCTGGAAGTGAAGTCCCATGCCACCCCAGAGCTGCCACATCCAGCCTTTCACACAGCTGCATTTTGCATCAAGCCTTTGGTCTCTGAGTTGAAGTTTCTATTTCAGTGAATTCAGATGGAGCAGAATCAGTGCCTGAGTTTAGTAAAGAATTCTACTGAAACCACTGAATTTTATCAGCCTAATGAAAAGGGCTTGCAGGTGGTTCATGATCTTCAGCTTCATAGGGGTGTTTCTGAAGAGCTCCAAGTGAAGGCAAGGGGAGCACTGAAGCGTCACAAGGGCTCTCACCAGGCTCTGCTGTCAGCATCCCTGGGTTCTGTGTCCCTTGAAGTCCACGGGCATTATTTTTCCCACCAGGCTGTTTGTTTATCGGTAATAGAGCTTTCATTGGATGGTTGTGTATCACCTTAGCCTTCCAAAAATGCATGTGCTGAGATTCACCCCCTCAAGCAAGTTGATAATCTACTAATCTGTTTCCCAACAGAGAGTTGGGACTAATGCATCAACTGCGTGGGGGCACTTGCTGATGATCCTCTAACTTGTTTTTTTCACCGGATTTTTTTTTTCCTGTCTTGCCCCCTTCTCCTCCCTCCTTTTTTTTTTTTTTTTTCTCTTCTCTTTCGGAAAAGCTGCCTACTACATTCAGCATAGACAACAATTTATCTTCCCAGGTGAGTTGATTCTACTAACAGCTTGTGCTGCCTGTTTGCAACCTGTGAACTTGTGCTTGTTTGCTGCCCTTGGTTTTAAACAAGCGCATGCTGCCCGAGAATGATGATTCTGCTTTTCAAACAAACATGTATCTAAAGCAAAGCTTCCTCTTATCTCAGCGTATAAATCAGACAATTCAGACCTCCTTCTCCTAATATAGTGTGATTTATGTACCAGGATAAAACTCCTAATATTCAGTAGCATAAGAGCAGATTTTTGCTATATTTTCCTTTAAAAAGCAAACTTTCCTGCCTCTGCAGGGATATGTTATTTAGCTAGTACAAATGGCCGCTCATTCAGGAATACTGAGCTAAGCTATATAATATGAAACTCTTAATGACTCTTTGGGAACAGCTTGTTTCCTGCTTGAGAATTGGTGATGTCGAATATAAGGTACAGAGTATTTGCTCTGAATTCTGGATGGCTTTGCAGCCCAAGCTGAACTTCCTGTGGGTTGGTGATTCGGTCACAGCAGAGGCAGTTGCAGTGCATGACCTGCAGCACAAATGTAGTCCTGGTTCTGCAAGGAGTTAAGCATTTCTGACTGTCTAAGGCAATTTAAAGGAATGTGAGCAGATTACAGGCAAAAAGTATCTTGCAAGATGTTACAGATCAGTCAGTGAAGGGGAAGAGGATTGGGCTTGGTCAGTACACAGACATGTAAGTACTGTGGAAAATAAGCACAGTTTTAAATAAAGATATAAAATCCTATAGTCTATAGTTCAGTTACTTTATAATTTGTGAATAATAAGCATATATTCATTATTACAACTGTTGGAACTTCAGACCTATAAGGGAGTAAAGTATAAAATATGTATCACAAATGCTTTTATTTTCTCAGAAATTTCCAGTCCTGCACAAGTAGCACAGCATCCAGAAACATCTGAAAACACTAAGTAAGTATTTTTAATTCTTTTCTTTGCTTAGAGTTTACCTGATAATCTTCAGATCTCAGCATGGAAGCAGTATGTTTTGGTCAAACGCTAAGTAACCTGCTCAACTTCCCCTCTGAAGACTTAAGGGTTTATTTTAATCAGAGGGATGGTACTGCTCTTGGCACTTTTATAAAGCTGAGCGTGATATTTGCTTGAAATGAGAGAATAAGAAGTTGATGCCTTTAATATGTAGTTCTGCTTTTGTGCGAGTTCCCCAGCTCAGAAGCATCCAGAAAACAGAAGTTAGAAGCTTTACAGTTTAAAGAACTCGGTACACTCAGCTGGGAGTGGACACCTAAAACATTGGGAATTGCAGGACATGCAAAAGTTTTTAAATCCACTTCACTAGCTCTCGCAATTACTTAGCCCCTTGTAGGTGTTTCGGAGCGTTGCTGCTAGTGCTGTAGCCACGCTGCTCTCCTTGTCTTCATTTCAAGTCTTTGCCCTTCGCTTTGCAAAGTAAAGCTTAGAAGCCCCTCTCTGTTAGGCACAGCAGTCATGGTCTCCAGCTTACGGTGTTGCTGTCAAGATCTCTTCTCTGTTTACTCCCTTCCACTCCCCTCCGGGGATGTGCAGCCACCCAGCCCTACCTGGATATGCGAGTATTATTTTTGCTGTAACTGTATCTTCCTTCTCGTGTTAGTGCTGCTGATCTGCTGGACACAGATGGAGCTCCTTGCGAAGCAGAGGTAGGTTTTCTGGTTTACCCTTTTGTACAATCACAACTGCTGTGCTACAAGAGCAGATAGAAAGCTGTGGCCATGAAATTCTACATTGAATTCTACTGAAATTCTGAATCAAGCCCAAGGAGGAAGTGTAATAATCCTAGAAGAAATTTGGGGCTAGTTGAAGAACGAAGAGGCTCTTGACTCTTCCTTTTGAAGTGATCAATAGCATTGCCACACAGACAAGTTTACAGCCAACCTATTAAAATCCTTCTCTCAGAACAGTCTTTGCATTGTCTGGTGGGCTGATCCTGCCCCTCAGACAGCACACTGACATATTTTTCCCAGGTGGAAGAACCAGAGACAAATAAATCAGAACCTGAAGATGATGAGGATGAGGTGGAAGACTTGCCAAACAGACGACCACACTTGCAAGGGATGATCTATCGCAAACCCAGCCAGACCAGCGTCTACCTGCAGGAGTGGGACATTCCCTTCGAACAGATCGAGCTGGGGGACCCCATCGGTCAGGGACGCTGGGGGAAGGTTTACAAGGGCAAATGGCACGGAGAAGTGGCTATCAGGCTGCTGGAGATAGATGGAAACAACCAGGATCATCTCAAGCTCTTTAAAAAGGAGGTGATGAACTACAGGCAGACCCGACATGAGAACGTGGTACTCTTCATGGGAGCGTGCATGAACCCTCCTCATTTAGCAATCATTACCAGGTGAGGACATCTTTTCTTATCCAACTATTTCTGGGTATAAACCTCGTGCTGCAGTCAGGAGATGGCAGACATGAACGCACTCCAGGCTGAAAGACTGCCACTGTAGACCACAGAAAGGACAGACTTGCCAATGAAGCCCATAAAAATGCGTTTTCCTGACCAAAAAGAGTGGAGAAAGGATAGCTTCAAGGGTTTAAACATGCGGCATGCCCCAGTTTGGACCCCTGCCCGATTAGGGAGATGAAGAGTGATGCGGTGCTGGTAGACCCCGAGCGCTTCGGAGCGGCGCCTGGGGGACCCCGGCACTGGGCACCAGGCGTGCAGAGCACGAGCTCCGGGCACTCGCACGGCTCCTGCTTCCTGGGGCTTAGGCCTAGGCTGGGATCCTGAGAAGTGCTCTCAGAAGAAACGCTCTGTATCCTTGAAGACTTCCTGCCGACAGGCGTCCTTTGCACACACACAGAGCTGTAAATCACTCTGGACCTTAAAGTTCTTCGTATTGTCCTTAGCAGTGCAAGAGGGCTGCGATCCCATCACTGGGCCAAGAACTCCAAGTGAATATGCAGTGTTAACTCTTTTGTTTTTTTCCCTCTAGCATTTTGGAAATGTTTTTCAAGAATCATGTTTCTCTTTCCTGTAGCTTCTGCAAAGGAAGGACCCTGCACTCATTTGTGAGGGACCCCAAGATATCCCTGGATATTAACAAAACCAGGCAGATAGCCCAGGAGATCATTAAGGTGAGTGTGTTGCACCACCAAGAGGTGGTGCAGAAGGGACAATAAAGATCAGAAATGAGACTCTTGGTTATCAGTAAGAGGCTGGGGATGGAGAATTTAGATGAAGGGAATTGTGAAGACATAAATACCTGCAGGACAGGTTACCTTTCCAGCAGTCCACTTACCCCGTGGACTTACCTAGTCCACTGCTGCACAAGCTTGTGTCAGTTATTCCTTGCTCTCAGGCATACAGAATTCCTAGGACTCGGGAGGGCTCCCGGCATGAGAGAGAGCACGTGCGCAAGCGCACTCCTGAGAGCAGCCTGGGTGCAGGGCACCCTGCACAGTGGAGCAGCAAATAAAAATGTACATCTCCAAATGAAACAAACTTTCTTCCAGGGCATGGGCTATCTTCATGCAAAGGGGATTGTACATAAGGACCTGAAATCCAAGAATGTTTTCTATGACAACGGGAAAGTTGTAATCACTGACTTTGGATTATTTGGAATTTCGGGAGTGGTTCAGGAAGGAAGGTAAGTGGAAACGTCAAGCCTGGGTCCGCTTTTAGAGTTATAACTAGTGAATAAACAGGGAACTTTATTTAGATGCACTTCCATGCCACAAGCAAGTGGTGCCAGTCCGTTTTGTACATACACATATTTGGGAATCTGCACTCTCCTCTAACGTCCTGCTTACATTTCAGCAGCACAGGACTAAAAAGTTATGGGCCAAGATGCACATGTTTTTTAACAGGGCAATAAACTTGGAAATAGATGTCAGCCAGAATAGTTGAGTAAATGGAGGTAGTAGCTGAGGCACAGGTATGGGCTCTGCACTGTTCTGAATTGGAAGTAGTCTTCCAGAACCACTTCTTTATCTTGAACTCAGGAGAGAGAATGAACTGAAGCTGCCTCATGACTGGTTATGTTACCTGGCCCCTGAAATTGTTCGTGAGATGGCCCCCGGGAAGGATGAAGACAAGCTGCCTTTCTCCAAAGCTGCTGATGTCTATGCTTTTGGGTAAGAAACGGACAGGAGTCGCACGTAGCGCGCTGAATTGTCAGAGACCGGCGCTGTGCAGGTCACTGGTGGTCTTCTGAAGGCTGCACCAGGAGGCCTTCTCCTTTCCTAGGCAGCAGACGTGGGCTGGCAGTGATGGGTGGCGGGACGGCACTGATTTGCTGCACAATGTGCTGCCCTCCCAGGGCCTGCGTAAGCAATTGCAGCCGTTGGGGCTTCCTCTCTACCTCTTCAGAGCCCGCCAAGCCTTGATGTGTCTGTTGATGTTTCAGGACTGTGTGGTATGAGCTCCAAGCAAGAGAATGGCCTTTCAAAAACCAGCCTGCAGAGGCACTTATCTGGCAAATCGGGAGTGGTGAAGGAATGAAACAAGTCCTTTCAACAGTTAGTTTGGGCAAGGAAGTTAACGTAAGTACCTCAGTTGCAGGAATGCTTGCAGCTGTTTACCAGGGATGCTGGGGAAAAGGGAGCTGCTGAAAGAGGTTTATCTCACCGCAGCGCTCAAGCAAATGAGCAGGACAGGGAACATGTTAGAATTAGCTGCCAGATCGGTACTGGCCTCTGCCCACAACCATCACACGTAACTGGACATCCACAACTATCCAGAGTACTCATCAATAAGAACACCCAAAACTTCTGTTTCTATCTCCAGCTGGGCTCCCACAGGTCAGAGTGCTCAAGCAGCAGCTTCAGCTGAGTAGTTAACATGGGAGTGGACTGGGGATTAACCTATGAATTGACTGGGGATATCAAATGAGTTACAAATATCCTTTGCAGGAAATTCTCTCAGCGTGCTGGTCGTTTGATCTTAGTGAGAGACCCAGCTTCACTGTCCTTATGGATATGCTCGAAAAGCTGCCAAAATTGAATCGTCGGCTCTCCCACCCAGGGCACTTCTGGAAATCAGCAGAGTGAGTACCCGCTACCTCTTAGAAAGCTTCTGCTGCCCAGTTTGCTACGTGATAATTTCTGTCCTTTACCTGCCTTCCTGGGAGCTGTCAGACCTCTGCTAGGACAGTAATAGCACACTGCTCTGCTTCTCTAGTTATTAGGAAATTAGGCAATAAAACACGCACTCGTTTTACACAGTTGAAATTTCTACTCACACAGTTAAATTTCTATTGCAACATATTCCCTCCTTTCAATCCTTATTTGCTCAGCTGCATGTTTGGTTTCCAAGGGAGGATCTACCAGCAGGCTTGGAAGTGGCCTGCGCTGCATGTCACCATCTGCCCTTGAACCCGAGCTGCCGAGGAAGAGCAAACCTTAAGTGTGCAGCCTCCTCCAAGGAGCTCGTAGGCAGGAGAAAACTCTCCTCCTTTTCATGCAAGAATGCCCAGTTCACGCAGGCAGATAAGTAAATGCAGCATTATTGCTGACTCAGAATAATTGGCTTTGAAGAAAAGCAAAATAAGTGGTAATTATCTCCAGAATCTCTCAATTGCTTGATACACACAGCAAATTGACAGCCAGCAGCAGGCTGCAGTGTCTAGACTGCACGTAAGTTGGAGTCACATCAAGATTTGGACCAAATAAAGATAAATACTGAAATATCAGCTTAAATCCTTGTCAGCTCACTATGTTCCTACAGTCACGTCCTTTGTTGCAAAGGGGAAAGACAGAGTTTATAAGATCACGCATTGGTAAACTGTCTAAACTGGACGAATCCCTCAAAAATACCTGGCTGCTGCCTCCTGTGACAGATCAGAGCAAAGCACAAAGGGCTCTCTCACTGGGCCTGCCTTAGCAGGGGCTGACAGGGCCCAAAGCTGTGCGCCTCCCGGCCGGCCGCTCTCCCAGTCCGAGGTGCTCCCGTGCGGCCCTTCCCTGGCTAAGGCAGAAGCCAAAGGCCCCAGGAGTGCCTGGGCTGCCAGCCCTGCCCTGCGCCCCTATCCCCCGGGCTGCGCCGAGCTCCCACGGCAGCGCCCAGGCCCGCCCAGGGGCAGCGTTTAACGCCAGCCTAGGGAGGCCAGCCCAGCCTTCCCAGTCAGGAAGGTCTTAACATTTTCTTTAGGCACAGATATGCTTTGGTGACCTTGGTGCTTTTTTCCTTAAAAAATAAGATCTATGGGAAACCAGACATGTTTGCAGCCAGTGCACAGTCACCAAGTAGTGTTTTCAGCATTTATTTTCATCAGCCAGACCTCTAATGCTTTTTTTCATTTTTCTTTCCTTTTTGATGTTTAATCTACCTCTTAGTCCTGTAACACTTCATCTTACTGCAGTATTTTACCATAACTACCCAAATACTTTTGTTTGCTTGGATGGCAGTTGTCACAGCTTTTTATGCCTTAGCAGATGTGGTTTGTTTCACGTTTTGGTTGAAAATCTCACCTTTTGTCTGTTGTGCAGTATCCGTAACATTATCAGGATTCCTAACACAGGGTGATATCTAAAAACTTCTAACTGGAATGGGAATGCTTCTAGTGCTTCAGTGTCCAGCATTAAAACCTGAAGAGACGGCAGCGCAGCAGGGCAGGGCGGCACCCCGAGCAGGCCCCGGCTCGTGCCCAGCCGCTCTTGCTCCACGCGAGCCACGTGCTTAAGCCCTATCCTGGACACGGCGGTAGCAGCGGCTCAGCAGCACCAGCTCCTGGAGCGAGTGCTTCTCAGCTCCGCGGCTGGGCCCTTCATTCGGCCTCACTTGCGACTTTTCTTTTAAATCTGGTCCCCACTCTCTCTGAGGAGGCTGCTTGTTTATAAGTTTTCATCAAACCGTAACACGTGTGTGCAATGGGCCAGAGGCCTTTGCGGGTATTTTTTCTGTGCTGCAGGACCCCACACCCTCGGGTTTTGTGCATCGACGCTCTCACACCCTCACTGCCGTGCGCAGCGGGCGCTGCTGCGTGGGGTCACTGCCTGTGCCGAGGGCTTTGGCGCTGCTGAGCACCTCGCGGAGCTCGGCCCCTGCGCCGTCCTCGGCGCTGCACTGGGAATGGCTGCAGGAGGAAAAGCTCCCCGTTCGGGCCGTCCTGAGAACGCTCAGGCCTAAATTTGCCAAGTGCTTACTTAGCAGTAGCATTTCCATAAGAACTTGTTCTTGAACAGCTTGTGGATTTGTGCAATTACATCTAATGCAGCCGTTACCCTGATTAGTTTCCCTAGGCAGACGGACACTCTTCCCGCTGCCAGGAAAGGCCAGTTCATGTAAATTTGCACCCATTAACACCCCCGCTCCCTGCATGCTGCGAGCAGAGAAATATTTTAAGTGTCAGTATTCATTACCAACACTGACAGCTCGGCTGGCACCCAGTGGAAGGAAGGGGCAGGCAGCTCCCTTACGTTCAGCCCTGGCAAACTGTTTTAGGCAGGTTACACCTGGGAGATTCCCTGTAGCCACGTCAGTCAGACCAGAACTAGGGAAACATTCACATCCCCTCTGAGAAATCCTTCCGGAAACACTGTGCTAACCTTGTGCTTTATTTTGGTTTTATAATACGTAGTTCTCAAAGGCTTGCTTTAAGTAACTGATAACTAATTCTCACGGTGTCTTTTTCCCTTCCCTCCCCTGTTTCTTCGTAGGTTGTAGCTACTGGTGCAATAATGGGCTCCACCTTGCATGCTTCCATGTTGTATCCTAATCGGCAACTCGGACAATCACCTTCCATTTAAAACAAAACACCAAAACCAGACCAAATTAACCCACGGACATAATCAACACTTTATCCGAATTCTCCTTTCCGCCTTTCTCTGCTTGGTGTGGGCTGTTAGCTTCAATAACAACAACTGTCTGCGAGAAGTTCCTGTCTAACACGGTGGCCGCCTTTCCCCTGAAGCGTTTCAGCAGCTCCCCCTTCCCGGGAAGGCTCCCGCGCGCCGCCCGCTCCCCGGCGCTGCGCTTGTCCTGTGGGGCTCGGGCTCGTTACCGCTCCGGGCTCGTCACCGCCGCGCAGCCTGCCAGGCCCCCTGGTTCTGAGGCTGGGCTGGGGCTTGCACTGAAGAGGACGGTGTCGGGTTATCCCCGGCACCTCCAAAGGTGCAGGTGGCCCGGCAGGAGCCCTGGGAGCGCGGGCGGCACCGGGCAGCCGGGGCAGAGCAGGGGCCGCGGCTGCAGCGGCTCAGAGCGAGCGCCGGCCCTGGAGGAGCAGGGAAGCAAAGGCTCCTTCCTGGCCTGTCCCCGTGCTGCCCTCCTCGCTAATCCAACTGCTCCTACTTCACGATTGGCTTTTGATTGCATCTTCTCTTAACAAAATGCCTGACTGAGCATTAGGGGCTTTGCAGAACTGTACCTAGCACAGCAAATATGTGCCTTTTTAGGAAAGGTCTTTTCTCATTTTTAATTGATTCTCAATTAAAAAAAAAAAAAAAAAAAAAAAGAAAAAAAGGCACTTCTTTTGGGGTGAAAGGCTGGAGCCAAAGGAGAACGTGACAAGAACCTGGTTGTAGGGAGCTGTTTTTGACTCCCTTAGGGACAGGCAGAGCCTTGCTCAGCCCTCCGGGAGCTGCCTCGGTGACAGCAGCTTTGTTTGCTTGTTTGAATGTAGAGGAAATGGTGTCTCCGTGAACTTGCTGCAGTCTGGAAAGGAGCAGCGTGGGGTCTTTTTAAAGCATCTTATTCAAATGCTCCTTTCCCATAAAGAAATTCTTAAAGTCATTTTTTTCCCTTCCACCTCAAGGGAACCCAGTGCTCATTGAAAATAACTTTCAGGCATCTGATGCACTGCAGGCATTTATGAAAAAAGAAATCTCTGGTTTTCCAGGGTTTACTTCACCCCTTTGAGGCAGATGAGCTGCACGCTGCCTTTCCAGTGAGGCAGTTAGCATGAATAAACTGCTTGTTTGCTGTGTGATTATTTAAACCTCTTTGCCAGATGATGAGAAGTTGTGTGAGATCAGAATCTAACCTATTTTATTTCCTTTTATAGGACTCTAGCTTTGTAAAAGGAATTAAAAATAATTCTTCCCCCTTCTCCTCTCCCTCCCCACTCTTTTCAGCATTAACAGTAGCAAGGTTGTCCTGCGTTTTGAAAGATTTGGCTTGGGAATCCTGGAACCAAGTAATCAAAAGCTATAGCGTGGTGTGTAATGTCTTGTGGTCATGGGGTCCACCTGCTACTTCCACAAAGCACCAGAAACCTTCACAGAGGCTGCCGAGCTCTGGAGCTGGCAGCCACGGCGAAAGCCCCGCGGCCTCCCTCTTGTTCGCACAGCCCGAGTTCTGCCCAAGCACCAGCAGCTACATAAACAATGTTTACATTATACTCATGTGAACTATATTTTTTTAAGCATAATAAAAGGTGAATCAAGTTTAACTGCCGCCATTCAAACAGCACTGAAAAAGAAGCTCTTTCTAGTTCCCTGCTGTATCTGTGGCATAAACAGGAGGTGCCTCCAAGCACTTGTTGCCCGTGGCCAGAGGGCTGCAGGGCTGTGGGGAGGGAGTCACAGCGGGGCTGCCGCGGGCAGAGCTGGCTATCGCAGAGGTTGCGTACCAGGGAAAAGAGAGAGGCGAGGCCTCCTCTGCACAGGATCACAGCAAGAGCTGTGCGTGCTCCTCATTCCAGTAATGACTGACCTTTAAGGAAGCAGCTGGGAAAAAGCAAAGAACTGCCTTAAATCCGGCTTTGGCCTCAAGAGGGAAGGGGCCGGTGCGGTGATGCCTCTGGGCTTGCTGAACCGAGGGCACCTCCTGCTCCTGTGGGCTGTGCTGGAGCCACCCGTGACAGCTACGCGTGACTCTGGAGCAGGACGTGCGTCCCGCCTGCCCTGCTAGGCCCGGCTGCAGCTCCACGGGTAGAGAAGCGCTGGAGCCCAGGTGCCAAACCCAGCCCGATGCCTCGGGCACATCCCAGCCCAGGCCTTGCATCGGCAGCGTTTCCAAAGCACCGTGCTGCCCCACAGACCTTGCACCTAGGAAGGTAACTGTAAGGCCAAACCACACACCCGAGCCTGACGCACAGGCTGAAGGGGCTACAGCCTGTTCGTTACCATGGCGAGTGCGACAGGCGCAGCAGCCCCTTGCAGACCCAGCAATCGCAGGCAGTGCAGTGTTCCTGCTTGCCCCCCACTGCCTTCCCCCCCAGCACCCGAGGGGCCCTAATTACGCTGCTGACACAGGCTGCTTCTCTTGGTGCCCCGCTGCGTTTGTGGTGCCCCGCTGCGTTTGTGGCGCGCTGCTCCCCTCCGAGGCAGCCGGGCCAGCAGCACCAGCTGGTGGCTGCGGGACAGCGACGGCACAAAAAATTCCCACATTCGGCTGGGTAGAGAGCAGCTCTGTGTGCACACGTCTACAGCCATTCCCTGTACAGGTATCGTGCTGGAATGAGTTTGTAAATTCATCTCAAATGTAAAACAGCAAGCTGGTTTGATGGTAGCCCAGCATGGCACTGCAGTACTTGGTATCTTCCCTCTCCTGCCACTTTGTTTTATTAAGCAAATAAGACCCTTCTACATACAGCAGTGTTTAACCCCTGCTGCTGTTTGCTTTCTCACACAAGTGTCAGTTTTAGGCAGAATTTGATTCCTCACAAGTACTGCCTGGATAGGGATAGCACAGCCTGAGGTGGGGAAAACAGCCTGGCAAGGGCTGTGCCACGAGCTCGGCAGCACAAACCTCCCCTGACTTCACTGCTACTGAGAGCGATTGTTGCTCTGCAGCCTCGAGTCCCTCTGAGCCCGTTTCCCTCTGGGCGCTGGAGGTGGCGGCAGCCCCGGCCCCCTCCTCACTGCTCACTTGTGCCACGAGGGCTCCTCCAAGGCGGGAAGCGCATCCGGCCTCGAGTGCGGAGCGTTTCCTTACCTCTCCCCGGCATCGGCCGCACTGTGAGCAGGGAAGCCCCAGGCAGCAATAGGCACCTCAGGCTTTCCCCAGCACAGGTGGCGGAGCGGTCCCAGAGAACCCGTGGGCTCCAAGAGCCTCCGCCAGCTCCGTGCTGCCACCAGGGTGTGGGAAAGCTCAAAACCTGCCTTAACTGTGCGACTGAGAGGCCACTTCACCCTCATCGCAGTCCTGTGTTTAGCTCCTCTAAACTGCTCTTTTAAAAGCAGAGCCAGCCCCCAGGATCCAGTGTTTTAAAGCAAGGACTGACTGTTGCCTCTGGGCTTGGTTATTGTGACAAAAGGCAGGTGGAAATGGCCTGAAGCCTGTGGAGCTGGACTCTGGGCAAGCAGGTGGGGCCATTACACCACATGGCTTGGTGGTCACTTGTCCTCCTGCAGAGACATGAAGGAGCAAAGAGCATGGTAAAAGCCTCTGTCATTTTAGACTTGTCAATGTGAAGCTGGCTGTACAATGCTGCTACAATAGCCACACGTCAGTAGTGAATGTAAATGGAGTCTGTAACATGGTGAAAATGGACATTTTTCTTTTCAAATGTGATGTAAACTTTGTACAGTAAATTTTTTTTATATTTTCTATCAACTGAGTGTCTTCCAGAATTGCTATTAAATTAAAAATCATTAGTATTAACAAAGGTTTCTGTATTAGTTTATGCAACTGGCACAAAAAATAAGGAAAACTTGGAGTGCACTCTATGCTAATGAAGTTCTGGATGTGTAGGAATCTTTTCAGTGAATAAATCTTTGCTCTGGATAAAGCAAATGTTATGGAATTGTGGTTTGACCTCTCCCCTCCAGCCTTCATCTGCAGTCACATAAATGAGTAATTGCCAATTGGGTAGTGACCCACTACCACTTCACACACTGTTTCTACAGAACGTTGTCCCAGGGGCTTTTCAGCTCCGCTACAGGTCGCACAGCAGCTCTACTGAATCAAAGCTCAGGAGCTGCCCCCCCAACTCCCCCAGGACCTCAGTGTAGGGTCGGCTCCCAGGTAGCCACAGGCGAGGAACAGAGGAGAAGCGGGCGCCTCGTGCATGAGGAAGCGCAGGGTGCAGGTCGGGTGGGCGCCGCGGCGGCCGCACGGGGACAGGGGCTTCTGTCATCACGGAGAGCGGCTGCCCTCGCCTTCCCAGGCCCTGGCACTGGGCGCACGTTCAGTCACACCATGAACAGTGGCCGCCTGGGCTGCTCTCTCCTCAGCCCCAGCACTGGGTGCACATTCAGTCACACCACGAACAGCAGCTGGGTGCTCTCTCCTCAGCCCCAGCACTGGGTGCACATTCAGTCACACCACGAGCAGCAGCTGGGTGCTCTCCTCAGCCCCAGCACTGGGTGCACATTCAGTCACACCACGAGCAGCAGCTGGGTGCTCTCTCCTCAGTCCTAGCACTGGGTGCACATTCAGTCACACCACGAGCAGCAGCTGCCCAGATGAGCTGGCCCCAACCAAACCAGCCCAGCGCTCACAAACACCGCTTCCCAAGTCGGGCAAGAGGGGGTCACTACCACAGGAGAAGGTCCTGTTTCTGGAATCCTGCTGCAATAAAGCAGACTTTGAAATAATGTACTCAAAGGATGATGAAAGTCTCAGATGTAGTTCATATAAGAAAAATAATTATTAAAAACTGCTTTTTAGACTGCTTTTGTCTATAAACTCTGCTCTGTCTTATCAGCCTCTTTTAAGTGGTTTAAAGGGGCTGAATTAACAGGTCATCCTGATATTTTCTCTTTGCGTAATACTGATTTGGATTGCTGACATCCTTCCACAACCAGGACTGCAGGCAATTGCCTTTTTGCAAGAATGTTTCGTTTTCTCTTAGAAGCTGAACTTGAGAGTCCTTCAGTTAGAGGACAGACAGCAAATGATTTCTTCACCTTGTAGAAAAGGTTGATGCAAGAGGCTGCTCAGTTTTTCTGCTTTAACCACTTGGCTTCTTACAGCAGTTCTCAAACTACGCAGGGCAGTGGCATTAAACTGAAAGACCATGGAGAGGACAACCCAGGTCCAGGCTGTCTTCACAAGCTGCTAGACTTTAGGAAGCCTGGTGCACAGTTTCTTGCTTGTGATCTTCTTGCCTCCCTGTGGCTACTTTTACTAACTACAGATATTTTTTTCCCCTTCCATGTCCTGGAAAGCCTCTTTCCTGGATCAACATATGACACAAGTTTAAGAGATGTTGAATCTATTTCAAGTTCTTAAAGTTTTCCCTTCTGAATATGATAGCCCATGTTAATTCGCGAGTTAGAAACCTCATCATTTGGTTTTCTTGAAGTACAAGACTATGTTGAGAGCATAGTTCAGTTTTAGTCTCACCCAGTATTTTAGGATTGCTTAGAGTTGAAACACAGTAATGAGTTAATTAATTATGAGAGCAAATTTGGACACCGGGGTGGGCAGGAGGGTCGGCTCCAGGCCTAACAGGGGAGCATGGAAAACATCTCTGGCTCTCTTTGAGAATAAAAGGCAGCAAGTAGACAAATACTCCTTTAAACACTAATTAAGAAAACTGATCTGGAAGACAGAAGTTTTCCAGATTACACAGTGCTGAAGAGAGTGTTCAATGAAGATATCTAAAACGAGAGCCTGTCCTTTAGAGCTGGGCACTTGCCCGGGCTCCAGGCAGGAGCTCCTGAGCGCACCCGGCGTGCCCCAGACGGCAGATCCAGCTAGACCATTTTCACTCTCTAATCTTACCCGAGGACCCGGGCCCAAGCTGAGCTGTGTGAATCACCTGTCCCGCAGGGCTAGAAAGGGAAGGTCGGCGCAGCCAACACTGCTGCCAGGGCTGCGGCAGCCCCCAAGGCTGCGAGCGCTGGCATTCCCTGCCTATTAAAACTTCACTGCCCGCTACCTGAAAGGCATTTCCCACCGCTCTCCCCATCCCGCCCGTTTATTCAAGGTTGGGATCTTCTGTGATACCCTGTGCGTCAGGGTGGCCGCACACGGACATGAGTTTGATGACGAGCCCAGACTGCTAATCCACAGCACGCTGATACGCTCAAGGTTTGCACAGATGTTGCTCTGACGCAGGTTCAAGCGCAGGGGACAGGCGCTGTGCACAGCTTAACAAGCCCTTACGTGTCACAGCAAGACGTTACTTAGCGCGGGGGCTCTACAGGACCTGGCAGTCATGTTGTGAGGAAAACATAAACCAAATACCTGTCTTCTACTGAAAGCCTAAAATACTTTTTAGCCTATGAATACAGTACACATCATCATTCTAGCAATACATATTGTTCATTTTAAGAGTCTTTAAATTTCTTTTTCAGTGACAAATCATCTAGACTCTGCTGTCTGAACAACACACCAGCTTTTTCAAAGCTGCCAACACTCATCTCAATGCAGGGAAATTCAAGCACAAAGAGAGCTCTCATAGCTCCAGATGGCTACAGTTTAACAGTCAATTGCATTTTAATCCTTAACACCCACAGGGAGCATTTTTACCAGCTCTGCAGGACAATCCCAACTGCCCAGCACTCCTCACAGCGCACATACATTTCAGTCCAGCCACGGGACTGCAGCCACCTCCTGGCCACCTGGTGCCAGCACCCGCAGCCACCTCCTGGCCACCGAGGCCTCCTCATGCTTCAGAGCCCTGTTCAGACAAGAGCAGCTCTCTACACACCTACAATACAACGCACCAGAAAAGGAAAAGGGAAAAAAAAAGCTTCTCCCCTACCTGACTGCACAGCACAGTCCATGTCCCACAGCTCCTTCACCCACTGACCTTGCAGCCACATGACACCCCCAGCCCAGCCTCTTTGCTGCACAGCCCCTGCCCATCACTGCCTTGGCTGCTGGTGGCTGATGGGGCACACCTGGCCAACACGGTGACTCCCCTGATGGGGCACACCTGGCTGCTGCAGTGGCTGATGTGACAGGGCACACCTGGCTGCTGCAGCACCCCCTCACTGGGCCTCCCTTCCCAGGCCATGGAGCAGAAACACAGCCACCCAGGCAGCTTCTCCAGCTGGAGACACTTAAGCTCATCTCGGGTGTTACCCTATGGCAAGGCTTGAGCTGCTGCTAGCTCCTGGCTATGCAGCAATGTTCCAGCGCACTATAGCCATAAAGCACTGCCTTGCGAGCTGGTAAGGCTTAATTCCTTCTAATAAATTCTTGTGATGCTTCTGGAATGTATAAATATTGCTACTGATGCATGTTCTTTACCCTGTAACAAACATGAGGCAGTATGCACTAACTTAGAGCTCAAGGACAGAGGCTTCAGCTAATGGGTGATACCCACACAGAGCACCCTTCCTAAGCGCTGGGCTCCATCAGCCAGATAAGCTGGACATTAATGAAGCAACTCATTAATTGTCTCAGAAATGCTGAACTGTAACTTGAAATCAGGTTCCCAAATCAGCAGGGTGCACAATCATCTCTCTAAATTTTAGTCCAAATTTTCCTCTGTCTCTGACAAAATTCCTTACGGGCTTAAATTTCTGCACATCGTTACTTATGTGACTGACCTGGGCCTGTATCAAAAACTTCAACAATTGCACAGCAGGCTGTTTGATCATCTTTAGGGTTCAAAGGAGATATTCTGCATCTGGCCTCCTAAATGAAGTTTCGGTTTTTATCTTGGAATTGACTAATTATCTACTGACTATCATCTGCACTTTATCTTTCCCATTTATTTCTGGAGAAAAGCAATTATACATAGCCTCAGCTCAGTGCTGCAATTGAAATTAACCTATGGCTGCGACCAGCTTAAATAAATTCACAATGAATTAGTATCTTTACTTTTTTAATCCTTTCCTTTAACTGCCTTCTTATCTCTCCATCAGGGGGAAATTCCTGCAATGCTGGAATTCAGTGCCACAGCTAAACTCGCCTCAGTGCAGGAGAAAGGCAGCTTCTGAGCTGACACACTAATACATTTTCCTGTAACTTGCCAGAGGTCTCTGAGGGAGCAAACACTTTCCTGGCTGGTAGCTCTCAGGGCTGTCCCACGTATTCAGGTTATGGCACTGTATGAGGGCTCCCCAGTCTGTTCTCAACTTGGTACCAACAGCACTTTTACTCACTCTCCAAATGCAAGTGAAATATAGTTCCTTATTAACAGTAAAAATGAGCATTTATAAAGGATTATGGTAATCCTTTAAAACTGTGATTACTTTGGAGAAGAGTTACCTGAGATACAAAGAAATAATCCTGACATGGAAATTCATCTACTAAGTCGTATGTGTGGAGAATAGGGTGTGCTGTGATACACCCCTCCAAAGGGCCAAGAGCATGTTAGCATTTGAACTCTGGAACTTATTTCTTCTGTTTTCTACATCTG